>JARQSV010000737.1:624079-634339 GCA_030142285.1 Calameuta idolon | reverse complement strand
CAGGCAAGATATTAACCGATGAGGAGCCACTGAGTGAATATAATATTGATGAAAAGAAATTTATAGTTGTTATGGTCACTAAGCCTAAGCCAGGAACCGCAGCTAGTACCAGTGAAGAGCAACAGGCTGAGGGAGACGGTAGCAAAGAATACACAAGCCAGAGGTATTTATTGCTTCTGATATTAGAATGTTTTAATTATAGTTTGTCAATGTTATAGGTACCTCTTTTTTTTTTAGTACTGCAGTACCACCTGCCCCTGCTCCTGTAGTCCAAGAACCATCTAGACCTGCTGCTGTTCCGCAGCAGGAACAGCCTGCTGCGGCAGCAGCAGCAGCAGCTGCAGTAGCAGCGGCAGTGGCAGCTCCTGGTTGTGGTGGTGCTGGTGGTGGTCAAGCCGAAAGTGCTTTGCTCATGGGAGAGGAATATAATACAATGGTGAACAATATAATGGACATGGGGTGAGATAAGAGTACCAATTCACAAGAAAAAAAAATGTCAACATTCTTTTGGATTAATATATTTCCTTCCGTGAATTAGGTACGAGAGAGAGCAAGTTGAACAAGCATTACGTGCGAGTTTTAACAATCCTGACAGAGCAGTGGAATACCTATTAACAGGAATTCCAGCACAGCTATTCGAAGATCCCCTAGAGGATCCTCCAGAGACACACGATCCAGTAGCAGATCAGGGTCAGGACCCATTGGCATTTTTACGCACTCAGCCACAGTTTCAGCAAATGCGTCAAGTAATCCAGCAAAATCCCCAACTCCTGAACGCTGTACTCCAGCAAATCGGACAAACAAATCCAGCGTTACTGCAGATGATTTCACAGAACCAGGAAGCCTTCGTCCGCATGCTCAACGAACCCGGTGAGTACAATGCTCTAGAATAGATCACCCTGCCTCAATGAAACTAAATAACCACCAAAGAAACCTTCATCCCAGTAGGTCCGACTGGCGGGGCAGGAGCCCAGGGTGCTCCAGTAAGTGCAGCAACAGGAGCAGCAGCAGCAGCAGCGGCAGCGGCGGCACAAGGTGGTTTGTCAGGTGGCGCAGTCGCGGGTGCTGGTGCGGGTTCCGGCGGTGGTGTGATTCAGGTGACACCACAAGACAAGGAAGCCATCGAAAGGCTGAAGGCACTCGGGTTCCCGGAGGACCTGGTCGTCCAGGCGTATTTCGCCTGCGAGAAGAACGAGAACTTGGCTGCCAACTTTCTGCTCTCGCAGAACCTCGACGACTGAGATAGCAGCAGCAGCGGGATACGGTAGTGGCGACGGTGGCACGAACGCGGACCCGGAGACTTTGCGAGTTAGAGTATAAGGTACACGTTAGAGAGAGGATGGCGGTGCTGTTGGACGGAGGTCTACGTTGTACCGTGTTGAGCTTTCTGTCTGGGTTTCTTTTTTTCTCCGTGTCTCTTTCATCTGCGTAAACCAAAATGAACCGCGATAAAGAGCCACGACCTGGACGATCCCGAGCCGTCGATAACAAAGTACCCAGCTCAGAACGGTCTCCACGTCACGCTGACATCTGACCTTAAACAATACGGATTACGTGTCGCGCGTCTAATCGGCTAAACTCTGCATCTAATCGACCGGAAATCTTAGGATGAAAACAAAAGTATGCTGAGCGTCTCGAGCGTGCGTGATCTCCTCTGTCTTTATTGAAAAACAAAGATGGAAAATGATTAGAAGAAAAAAAAAAGAATGGGGCTCTCGCTTCCGTACCGCATTGCTTGTAGTTGAGAAAGAGATAGGAAGAGGAGAAAACGCCAGATAACCCTCATCGCGACATTGAGACGTTGAGTTCATCCTTGTGAATCATTCTAAGGTTAGGCCTTCCAGATGGCGCACCGGAGCACTGCGGCTGGGACCCAAAAAGACTGGGAACACGCAAAAAAGGATGGAGATTCACCCTTAATTTTTTTTTGTTTCTCCCCGCAAGACAGTCCAGGCATTCGTTTTGCCTTGTTCTAACCTTTTCTTTCTCTTTTCCTTCTTCTTGGACTAAGCAGTAGCCAAATTGCTCTTTTTTCTTTTTGGGGTACAAAATCAATACAATTACTGCGTACTAAGCACTGAACGAGTAACACGTACGAAATTCACAAGAAATAGGAAACTAACACACGATGAACATGGCGACATAGCATACTGTTATTGAACATATATACATATATATATATTTATTCATAAATATATATATAAATATATGAATGACAAATTATATAGATAGAATGACACATAACACATTGTAGCCTTTTTGGCACGTTAATCGTTTCTAGTTTTTTTTTTTTTTTTTAAATATATTATAGATCCCCGTTCGTTTCGACGTTTAACCCGAATTTGAATTAACAATTTTATTTTTTTTTATCTTTCCCTCTCAACTTGTTGTCGGCCTTTAACGATGCAAAATAACGATAATAATAATTTGAAGAAACGTCACGCGTTTCCCATGCGTCGACGTTATGGAGAAACGGTAGATTAAAAATTAAAGCAAAAACCATAAAGAGTGACGATAAAAGAAAAAGTCCAGAGGAGGAAGGCGAGTCCTTATATTTCCCCTTGCATTATGTATAATATAAACACATAACACAGCCGTTATATATATGTGTATATATATAACAAAGTTATCTCTTTGTCTAGTTATTTTCTTCCTCTCTCTCTCTCTCTCTCTCTCTCTCTGCCGTCAAACTCCTTTAACCTTAGCCGATATCTTCCTAATTTTCTTTTTTAATTAATTTCCTCCGCCTGTCACTCATTGTCTTATCTGCCTACTTGTTACGTAACTCGCCTTCCCTTTTGCCATTTAAAAAGGAATTTCGCGTAAAACCACGTTGAAGCAGACCTCAGCCCCGTCTCTGTTAATATCCCCAGAAAACAAAAACAACCACTTGTAATACTTACATAGAACGAATAAATACGTTAAGATTTTCAAAAAAGCAAGCAACATTAAATAATAAACCCAACATATCATTCCTTCAAGCACACTAAGCAAATCCCACATCCTGCGTCTCATGTTAATAAGATTTTTGGTGTTTCCTTTTGAAAAAAAAGCATTTTCATACGTTTATTTTGTTGTCTGTTACTTTCTGTCGCTCTTAAAACACCATCTACCTCTCTCTCTCTCTCTCTTGTCGTTTCATAAGATATCAATCTTTGTAATTTTTATATAATTTCTTTTCATTGCACGTTTCACATTTTTCTTTCTTCCGCACTCCGTTCCTCCGTTTTATAACAGGGTTAATCTTCTTTTATAATATAGATATAATTGATCACTTGTGTGTTGTACACGATTAACGTTAAACGTTGTATAACGTACTCCAGGATGCCTCGACGCGATCACCCGGACGCTTCGGGTGGCTCTTCGACGAGGAAACGTAGTCACTGGTGACAGCTCCTACGGTGGATTCGAGTCCGGGTATGCAGATCTTCCTGGAGATGCTAGCTATCTAATTTACAGGGACGCGCGCGTCGCGATTATTATTAATAACAAGGCAATAACGATCGCTAGAGATCGTTTAAGAATTTATCAGCGAGAAGGTAACGGCGATCATCCACGTGGGGCTGTTACCGCTTCTAATCGTGGACATTTACTGATTTAGGGGATCCATAGAGTATCATCCTGACTAAGCCGAAGGGTGTAGCATACTCTTGTGCATCGCTTTCCTTTCCAATTGGATCATTCCGGGTGACGATGATCAGAGAACTTCGCAAATCGGTCAAGGGATTAAAATTGACTAGCGTACCAAAGGTTCCCGGGTCTCTTCTTCGGGTCGGGTTAGCATGGATGAGAGTTCAGGGCATCCAGGATTGATCGGCACAAGGATCTAACGTCCGGCTGGGTACCACCGTCGAGTTTCTCTTCAGCCAGTACCTCCAGGATTCTTGCACCACCCTCCTTGGCTAGCATACCGCAGTATCGTTTTGCTGTAAGATGCGTACGAAGATTTATAAGAGAATTTTCAAAGGAGAATTATGACTTTGTGCCCTGAAGAAGAGACTCACGGTTCTTTGTACAGACGTGGTGAATCGCCCAGACGGCCCAGAGCTGCACGGGGTAAGCTTCGGAGCATCGAAGAAGAGGGAAGAAGGGCTGAAAACTCCTGTAGGCTACCATCTCGCCCTGAGGTGTCTGCCAGTTTGTCACTGCATTCGCCAGCTGATCCAACAGTTGGGCTCTTGTCGGTTGAGATGGCACCACTGTCCAGACTTCCGGTCCGTCGCTTAGGAGATGAGCTGCTATACCAGCGGCGAAGTAGGACACGTCTATGTGCTCGGAATCCAAGAGGGACGACAGCATCGTTATGAACCTGGCTTGCATTAGCCTGTGGCGGAGGTGCCTGACCTGCGGGAGTTTACTCATTGTTAGAATCCAGGAGGAACCTGGTGCAAGATGATCTTCGATGCTGTCTAGTAGTTACCTCTGCGATATTATTCAGCAACCCCAGGACCTTGGTCTCCACGCTGGACTCGCCCTGGAAATTTTCCAGAACCTCCAGGAACAGCTCCATGCCACCTTCCTCGAGGAAGACTTTACAGGTCGTCGCACTTTCATCCGTCAAATTCCACAGGGCACTCAGTGTAAACTTCATCGTGATGTCGACGCATTTCAACTGGACCTTCGAGCGTACCATTGTTAGAAGTTTTGACATGTACTGCGGCTGTGCTCCTAGCATGGACGTTTCCAAGGTCGAAATCTTAGCTGCCAGGATGGAGCAGATAGCTACAGACATCCGGTTCATGGAAGTATCGTCAAAGGCTGACAAGCAATTCATTACAAGCCGTGCGCACCTAGGACAAATATAACGATCGTTGTAAACCTCTTGTTCGTCTAATATTCGACTGATCAACCTGACTATGTACTGACCTATATTTGTCAAACGCCACATCCTGCAAAATCCTATCACTGCACAAGGTCAGCAGTGTGTTCTTCTGTAGCTGGTAGTGATTAGGATACGATTCCATAGCTGTCAATGTCAGATCCACTATCTGCTTCAATATCGATGGATGAATCCTAGTAGCAAGCTCGCCCTTAGTCAGATTGTAAAGACACGCTGTAGCAGCCATTTGGACACGAAACTCCTGGGGATGAGCTTTCATCCCAAGCACCACAAGCTTCAGTACGTCTACTCTGGCCTCGGAGAAGCTTGGTGTCAGTCGAAACAGATTGTAAAGACACTTCTGTACGTAAATTGGACGACACCAGTAGCGCCGAAGTGACTCCAGGATCTGAGTCTCTGTCGCAGTTCCGCTGACCTGCGGCACAAACGATTATAAACATAAGGACGTTTGAAACAAATTTATGAGCAACCGTTCCCAGTGACTTACGATCAGATCAGGTTTGTAATCCTCGTGCATGGGGTTGATAAGGCTATCATCGTAACAGGCATCCGAATGAACGAGGCCCAAGAACCTGAGATCAGGATGGGCTTTGATAAATCTCTTTAGATCTTTCGTGTCTATCTCGTCCTTGCCTGTAAATTGGAGAGGTCCTTAAAACATTTCGGGTTGCATAGAGTATTCGACTGAAGTCGTTTTACTAGGAGAAGATGAACCAGGTTCTATTATATTTACTTCTACCTGATATGTCGAGACTGGCCAGGTGTGGCATACAATTAACAGCTCTAAGTAAATCCGTAATTTTCGACCTGACTGGTGCAAACATTTCAAAGGCATACGAATCCTTCTCGTCGGAGATGTCCAGGCTGCGCAGTTCGTTCAACTCCAGCAGGACGGATATCAAATTGCCACAGCCACTTATTTTCAGATTGTACATGGAAAGACTCTTCAGTCGATCTTTACATTTTCTCAGGGGTGTTATGTCATCGACTCTGGTGCAGGAAATGTCTAGGTTCTCCAGGAGAGGAAGGTCCTCGACGACGATCTCCAATCCATGCCGATTAAATTCTGTTCCGGATACGTTCAGAGTTTGGAGAGCACGTAATTTATTAAGGGCAACAACAACACAATACCTAAAAACGGATTGATTACTGAAACGAATAAGATTGACGCGTTGAATCTTTTAAGGTGACTTACCGAGAACAATCCATAAAACTACCCTTAGCCACACTCAATGATCGGAGATTTTCCAAACTCCAATCTCCCAGACAACCTATCAGATCGTTGACAGTAATTTTCAGACCATTCACTTCTAAGTCGATGACTTTGTGCTCACGAAGTATCTTCAAGCCTTTCGCAGAGAGGCTCGAAGCATCTTTGAGTCTCACATGTCTATAGAGAGAGTAAAGTAAAGTTAGATACTTTCTTCCTGTATTTTCATAAAATATACAGTGTACCTTAATCTAGTGCTTTTTGAGTCAAACAAGGTGATGGTCAAATCAGAGAGAGCCTTCTTTTCGCAAAGGCTGTAAAGGAGCTGCTCAGATATTTCGGTTGGTAAGAAGGTATCGGGATCCTTAAAACTGAGTCTGGAAGAAGAGCCAGAGGCTACAGCATTGCTGGTTAACGAGCTAGCTGCAATTGTCGCGGTTAAATAGGCAGGACTTGCCAACCGGTCATCTAAAATGAAAATAATTTCAAAATCATTTAAAAGATGACAATGAAACAAATAAAAGTCAATTGTAAAAATTTCCTATTTAAATGGAAAGATCATACTCACCAATAGCAGCAGTACATAAAGAACTAAATGTTCCCCCGATAGCTTC
Source organism: Calameuta idolon (assembly GCA_030142285.1). Lineage (NCBI taxonomy): Eukaryota > Metazoa > Arthropoda > Insecta > Hymenoptera > Cephidae > Calameuta > Calameuta idolon. The sequence goes on along the minus strand of JARQSV010000737.1, from coordinate 627,675 downwards.
CGCAGGATGAACATCGCACAGTGCATGAACATTATCACATATGAAGTCAACACAGACTTCCTGTAAACTCCTAGGAGATTCGAACATCTTGAACCTAGAGTGTGCCGTTACTTCTCAAGATATCGAGTAGTACCTTACGAATCCTGCAAACATAAGTCTTTGAAGGATCGTATACACACGTAACAATCCCAAACCAAAGAAAAGCCAGAAGAATACAAACAAGGTAACGTCACAATATTACCTTCATGATGAATATTCGATAATCTTGAAGATCTGGATCACAATGTCAGTACTGATTCTATGCACAAAGGGACAGAACAACGTGATGAACCAATACCATATGACATTTTAATATTAAATAAACAATTATATAACATCACTCAAAAACGTCAACAACTTTCTTTGCATCCCAGAAAAAAATCGACGTATCCTCTTACAACTAAAAGGAGACTATGTATATCAAGATCATAGCTGGGCATTCGATAAGAACATATTTTCACTAGACAGCGTATTCTTTATCGCCAATTTTTATGACAATGAATCGTACCCGACACAAGCATTGATAGAAGCGCGAGAACGAGCCAAAAAGTTATAAAAACACAAGAGGAAAAAGCAATGAAAAATTGGACTATACTCACCTTGCACGGAGTAGCCATGTTGGATAGTGAACTGTGAGGCAGCTGTCAAAATAGTCGTACTAGGACTATGCAGGCCTATCAGGCGATATCAGTCCCGTTAAATCTCACTAAAGAAAAAGTCCCTTTAAGCATGAATATTCAAATGGAATGAACTTCAAGCTAAGAGGACCAAGAGAAGACTGAAAGTAAAACAAGAAAGGAAACAAAGAGGAGCAGAATTATAGAAGCGAGTTCCGGAGAGTTGTAGAAAGTTCTAAATTGATCGGGAAGACCCATGTCATTATTTAGATTCGCGCATGCATCACCTAAATCATTAATAATACTCGAAGCTTGACAATTGATTACATGATTTCAGAATTCGAGCAAGATATCTTTAAATAATCTAAAATACATATACGCAGCACTGGTTTTATTAACCTTAAGACATAATTTCTACGGTCTTGCAACGATGGCAGCACCACACTGTATCAATGACGTAAATAATACATATGTATCTTATCTATCAGTAAGTAAATACATACACATGTTATTTAGAAATGCATTAACGCTTTAAATTCTTCGTATTCGTACGATCTTTTTGTCATCCTAGCAATAAAATCAGCATCGATTCTTCGTCACTAAGATTTATCCCAACAGTTTTCTTCCTGTACTAGAATCCTTCGTAACAGCTGATACCATTGGCAGGGTTTAAAATAACCAGAAACTCTTTTGAATTTTTGAATATCCTCCAGGTACTATTTTTACTTAACATAGAAAACTGTGCTTTAATTCCTGACATATCGATTTTTTCCCTTGTAGTAAGATGCATTCGGCGTACCACAGGTTGCCCCTTTGTCATGCGCTGCTTTCTACTTCAACCGTTCGACAGCCAAGGAAATTTACGGCTCCAGTTCTTTAAGCATTTGACTAAAAATAATCGGTCATTGTTACAATAATTCATGCAGCCAGTTTCTGCGCCTTCGAATACGTGGCGATATGCGTGTTACCGTAAAGCTTCTTACTTCTTCGGCATAACAAACAGAAAAACGGATTAGGAATGCAACACGGTGTCGAGCTAGTGTACTTATGCGGCGCTAGCATTGAATGATAAATTCGTAAGAATCAGTAAACCGTGTCTCCTGTGGCTGTAACAAAAAAAAAAGAAAGTATCCGACGGCATAAAAAAGTTAGTAACGGTAATTGCAACGCAGTAGTATCGCGTAGGTGTGTACGGAACATTGTGTGGAATCATACCGTATTTAAAAAATATAAAAGAACTATGCAAAGCGATAGTATGTATGTACACAGCGTCTACCAGTAGCGTATAGAAAGTCTGCGTACGTAATAATTATCAAAGGGTTTAAAATTGTGTTAATTAACATTGTGTGGTATCATACTGTATTTAAAAAATATAAAAGGAACTATGCAAAGCGATAGTATGTACACAGCGTCTACCAGTATAGAAAGTCTACGTACGTAATAATTATCAAAGGGTTTAAAATGGTTTATCGGCGGTAGAGTCGAACAAGCGGCAACGATACAATATTTCGAGAACATTGGACAAACAAAGGATTCCGTTAGCCATAATCCTGGAATATTCCACGAGGAAAGGGAGACTCTTAACTTTACCGTCCTCTCTTATTTTTCTTTCTCGATAATCATTTACATATACCTACTGTAGTACAGATATAACGGGTTATTCAGAAATATGAAACAAAGCGAAGGTCGCTCTCTCCATTCAATCTGAGATCCCCCACCTCAATCTTTGGCACTTAGCTACCCTAGACTGATGTCTGCAGCATCTTAAATAATAATACTATTTATGAAAAATAATTCCAAATCAATTCCTAGATATCTCTCAGGATCTTAACTATAAAATTAGCGTTGACCTCATACATGTGTACAGTATGTCACGAGGTGTCTCTGCCGTCAAGTGGACTGGTCCAGAAGTTCTAAAATTTAAATGAAAATATTCCAGAGATATGATTTGGGTGGGAATAAAGAAATTTAAATGAATTATCAACCTCTGGCTAATGTGTGTGTGTGTGTATGTATCCATTTTGCAGCGCTGAATATGTCCACGGTTAACTTGTTGCCAGATTGGAATGAGCTTGTCGAATGCCAAAGAAAAAAAAAAAAAATAAAACAGTGCGTTGAGCCGTGTGCTCTGGACTCTAGGTTCTCTATACCAGTGAGATAGTCTACACTACAGTACCCTATTGCTATAGTACTTTTGTTAAACGGATACTTCTCAGAATAGTACTGAGTTAAAACGATTTCGAAGATACTATATGTAAGAGAAGAACCGGTCGAAGGAAGATAAAAGATATTATACACTATGCAGACGAGTAACTATATGTGTACAATGGTACTTTAAAATCGAAGTAATTAACTGCATCTGTACTTGATGATTTATATTATCAGTGCAGGACGTAATAGAATAATCAAAAACTGATTTCAAACTGCAGCTCGTTGAACGAGGTAAAAAAAAAACTTGTACAATTTGTTCAGCTTAATGGAAATCCTTGTTCGCTATTCCAGCTGGCTGGGGTCCTTCCTTCGAGCAAGTGACTCTGTTTCTCATGAATTTCCTTTTTTTATTGTTACCTTCGTAAAAATACCGAGTGACGTAATTTATCTGTGCTAAAAGGAAGGGTGCAAGGAAGCAGGTACAAGAGTGGCAAAGTAGAAAAGGTGGTGGTGCGGAGGTCAAGTTAGTCTACCTGCTGCGAACGTCGCAAAAATTAAGCAACCTGTGTCAAGTTCTGCTTTTGGTACTGCCGGTATACGTACAACATCCAACTGGTACGCCGTACATCCCCACTACACGTGAAACTACGGCGCAAAGACTGGAAGGAAAGGGAATCGTCGGTAAATTTTTATACTTCAGCGTACAGACGCTACAGTTTGCTGTCTCTTAGAAGAAGGCGGAGCCGCGTTTTACACGACAGGACTACTGCGCTACACCCATTGCTCTGC
>JARQSV010000737.1:603993-620600 GCA_030142285.1 Calameuta idolon | reverse complement strand
TGCAAAGGGAATAATGCGTCCACAATGATACTGACCACAATGATTTCACTTTCGAAGCTCCTCAGCTACTGAACCAACCAAGTTACAAAACTGTGACTCGTCAACGAATCACTCGTCACTGTCTCTTAATAAAAAGTAATTTCTATGAGTATTGTTACTTACTACGTCATTTGGTCGTTCTAGACTGCAATGTTCTATTATTTCACTCTCTGTACTTCATATTGGAGCGTGATAATTGTTATTGGTTTATGTTTTTTGTCTTTGTGAAGATGCAAATAAACACTTTGTATCTTACGTATCGTCGTATCTAAGTTCTTCGTGAGTTTCTGCTTGAAATGCTTTAATGTTTAAAATAAAACATCCCTTTAAAAAAGCCTTGGTCAAACATCACATTTTTCCCAGTTGATACCTAGAATTACAAAATTACAAAATTACAATGACTATTGTAACATAGCGATTCTCTACGAGACCTTTAAACACATTATTCTTGTTACTAAAAAATCCAAAACGATTGAAATTTCCCAATATATTCATCAGTTATGTTCACTCGCAGACGATATCCCGAAAGTGATATTCGTTAAAGCCTCCTTTAGAATCCTTTTCGTCCTTCAGGGTTTTTATTTTCATAGAGCTTGGTCTTTTCGAATTCACCGATTAGATTTCGTTTACGGCGACTGACGTAAAGATTCTTTGTTATATTTTAACTTATCGCGCTATGGGATATTGACAATTGCTGTTATTTGCGTCGTTTTATCAGTTCATATGAATTATTTGTTTTGATCCCGAGTAACTTTCAAGTCGAAAACATCGATTACAGATGTTGCGTCTGAAACCTGTAAAATCGTATGTACTTTAGATTTGTTGGCTTAACAAAGAGCAAGTGTTGGACTGTCGCAAAGTGAAATATGAAAGTCAATACAATTTTTTGTTTTAACAGGCCATCAACGTTACTGTGTATTATGAGCCACTGTGCCCGGACAGCAAAGCCTTCTTCAAGGATCAACTGATACCCACGTATAATGATCTGGAACAGTCGGTAGATTTAAACCTGAAGCTGATCCCCTTTGGAAGATCAAAAATCATTAATATCACTTCGGACAACATAACAATGGAATGTTCACATGGTGCTACGGAGTGCTTCGCCAACAAGATTCAGGCATGTGCCATAAATATTTTTGGTCAGGAAAAAAGCACGACATTGATTACATATTTAGGATGTCTGATGAGACTTGGCAATACTAAGGATGAATATCCCACTAAGAAGGTGAGAGGATAATTTTGTAACAGGAAAAATGATTGCTGGTATCGAAGGAACAATTGGTGATGGTTATTGAATTTCAGTGTGCCGCTGAGAATAATCTTCCAATAAATCAAGTTGAGGTCTGTGCAAATACAGCCCAAGTGATCAAGCTCATTCAGCAGAACGAGAAAGACACTAAAGATTTGTCACCACCCTTGAAATCGGTGCCTGCTGTTGTTTTTAAGAACGTGAGTGTCACAGAATGATTCTTGATTGTTCAAAAAATCTAATTCTATCTCCTTCGCAGGTCTATAATGAGGATGACAACACAAAGTCCCGAATGAACTTCAAGGGAGTATTATGCAAATATATTGACAGTCCAAAGCCTAAGGCTTGTGAAGGAAGCAGCAGTGCACCAGGTGACTCCTTCACGAGACTTGTAGGAGCCATCTTGTTCTTGAGCTTGGCACTGAATAACATGCTTCGCTAACTTATTGGCCAAACTTTGCGCAGTCCATATAAAACTCAAATCTATGGACTGTAACTTAATTTTTTTTAATACTAAATATTGGGAGCTTGTGGAATCTATGAATAAAGATAACAAGAAGCAAGATCAGTTGCAAAGGGCTTATTTTTCACAAGACGTAAGGAAGGCATCTAATATATAGTTATGTGTATAATTAAGGTCCCACCAGTATTTTGTGTTGTCCATGATAATGCTTATTCTGCCTTTGGAATACATGTATATTTTAATGATAAACAATAATTTTTGGTAGATAAGAATGCGTGTCTCATTTATAATTGACCGGTCTATCCGATAAGATATTCTCAAGCAATGATGTCAATCAATATTAATCGATCAGTACGAAAAGGAAGTTAAACCAGTGTTTGATTTTCATTAATAAAATATCGTCTAATCGCATATTCATATATAATTCATCTAATTCCATATATTTTTTGAGGTTATGTACATATGGTTTTGAAATAGGCGCCCGCGCCTAGATCATAATAGTAGATTCGAGGTATAACAACCCGTCGGAGTAACAGAGATAATCTTAGGACACGATTAGGTGAGTCCGAGGATCAGGCCCGTAAATTTTGGGCTCATTCCTGCGTTCATTGTAACAATTGAATTATGAAGTCTAATCTTCTCAGCGCAGCAGAGCAAAGAAACGCGATGTCAGAAAATATAGTCGCTGTCCGGCAGGTCGACTGTCCTCTGAAGTCTTGAAAATTTATGCAGAACGTAGATGTCGCCACTGCGGCTCCGCCAAAAGTGAAAACTTACCCAGACAGCACAAAAGTCCTGAAGTCATCTTTAAGAAGTCTTATGGGTCGAGAAAGTCCTTAAGACATCTCAAAGATGATTTCAAGATGTCTGTGCTGCGCGTGGTAAAAAGAACAGGATGAACTCTCAAAGATCAAAGTATGGAACACATCTTGGACTTCTGGCCCTTTTTCGGTTTTGGCGATGGCGGAGTCTTTGGACTTGTCACGACTGGCTTGACAGAATGACTCTGACTCGTCCTTGATAATCTGTACATGACTATTCTGTAGGTACCAATGACACTCGAGCGCGGACCGCTTGGCGAATGTGCCGCTAGGAGCGCTGAATCAATTCCCAGCTTCTCTAGCTTCGTCCGAGCTTCCTTTTCTCTTGCAGGTATCTGCAAGAAGATGGAGTACGATTGAACTCGTTCAGATGATACTTCGTTCACAGATGTTTCGTGTAACGAGATTCTAAGGAACTCACCTGGTTCTGATCACCTGAAATAGTAGGCAAAAGTAGACATCTGGGTGGCGGAGTTTCTGATGGCAAAGGAATATCCTTGAACCACTCACTGTCTAGCATCTCCTGAATTTTTAACCTTTCCAGCGGAGTCTGCTTTAAAGTTCCTCGAATGAGAGTTCGACAGGGTAGACTAACATGATCGGGAATGATAAATTTTCCATCGAGAATGAGAGTCTTGAGGCCTAGGACAGTCCTGGCACGGAAGGGCATAGTCCCAGTGACTATCAGATACAATAATACACCAAGTGCCCAAATGTCAACGTAGGGACCCAAATAAGATTCATCCCTAAAGAGTTCTGGCGCTGCGTACGGCGGACTGCCGCAGAAGGTTTTCAGCATCTGTTCCGAACCCTCTGTAAGACGAGTGCTGAATCCAAAATCTCCAAGTTTCACGAGACCTTTGAAAATATATTTTCAAGCTCTGAATAAATTTCCAGTTACAAGGAAAATACATGGGAGAGCCATTATACCTGGTCCTGCGTAGAATACATTTTCAGCCTTGATGTCTCTGTGGACAAATCCCAGGGAATGCATATACTTGACACCAGATAGAATTTGCGAGTAGAGGATCTTCGCGTCTTCCTCCTGGAAAAGAGAAATAAATATGAAAAACTTTATTAAAAAGCTGTAATAAAATTCAACAAACATTTTCATATAACCTTAAATTTCCCATTTACTGATATCTTGTCAAACAACTCTCCACCAGGAGCATATTCGATCACCAGGTGTATCCTGGCATAAGTCTCCACCACTTCAAAAAGCCGGATAACATGAGGATGACAAATTCCTTCCATGGTAGCTATCTCCCTGGACAACATCCTCCTGGTCTTCTCGTCGAGCTTCGTTTTTTCCAAGATCTTGATGGCGACCTTTTCTGAAAAGCCAAAAAAGAACCTAGAACTATTTGAAAAATAATAAAAAAAAAACTCAAAGGCATACTTAGATATTTTAAAAAGTCACAAACCATTGGTCGGATGATGAATAGCCATTTTGACCCTGGAGAAGTTCCCGGAACCAAGATCTCCCCGTAGCCTATAGAGCCCGACGCTCTTGCCCAGGCTTGCATCGCGCGCCCAGCGAGCGTCATCTGGATTTTTAGAACTGAACGAAACCTCAGCGCTCCAACGGGGCGGACAGGAACCGTTCGGATAGTTCGGCTCTTGATGGACCGAGCCTGGTACTGGGATGCTGGAGGGTCTCATCTATCGAGGGGTGCGATGCGATATCTTCCAGGTGTCCTGGCTCAGGCAAGATCTACGAGCTCTGGCCTGGTCCACCATGAGTCCATGACTTTCTGCGCAGCGCATATATTCTTGGCGTAGCATTGTGCTCTGAAACGAAACGAAAGAATGAACTGACACTGTGACGCGTTTCAAAAGATCAGCGGGAATCCTTACAAGGTAATACATAAATGTACAAGAGAGGCAGGGCTTCGTAAAAGTCTCGACCTATTGAAGGAGTTACGGATCGAAAGCAAAGTAATAGGAACGAAGTGGATGTTCGTGGTCTAAATATTCATGAATTCAGCAGCCACTTCGAAAATTCGACGGCAGTGTGCATTTCATTATGCGGCGTTTGGCCAAGGCCACGATCCTGGTTATTAAAATTTCTAATGTTCCGCAAACTGTTTTAGGATCAAATGAAGGCCACCTGATGCGAATAAGAATACAGTCGCTGATGGAACTTGCCACTGGATTTAGTATCCAGAATCCCACAAGAGGATCTATAAATAATCTGGCATGCATTCAATTCCAGTTACAATAAGAGAAGAACAAAATGACCAGCAAGTCAGGCTCTATTTACTAATTCGTCAAGACATCAGTGGGACCATGGAAAAAATTTTCAAAAATCAAAACAATATTAAATTAGACCAACCATAGGTCGCTCTTAACTAAAAGAGTAAGTGTCAGGCTACATAAAGTTTTTGATACTGGTACGACGTTCCCTAAGAACGCCACTACCACCATCCCTATAAATAATCTGGCACGGATTCAATCCCAATTACAGCATCCCAAGAGCCGAGTGTTTTGCAACCGGGAGACAATGTGGAGCGCCAAAGAATTATCAGGACAGACTTGGCGTTGAAGCACGAGAAGACATCGTCAGGATGACAAGATGAAATGTGAGGATGATGAGTAACGTAGGAAAGGTCCCAAGTAGAAGATTAAGATCAGCGACGGGAAAGAACGAGGCTGATCTTGTACAAGGACCAGGTCGTACCCCGCTTGTTAACGGAAAGTCAAAGTGACAAACATGAGGTTTAATGAGAAAAGTGGCGAGGGGTTGGGCCCGCGATGGCCATTTTAAAATTATTCCATTGAGATCGAGCATTGTCGCATTTTATTGAACGTCGCTTTTGCTTATCGTCGCTGCAGAACCCTCTTCAATTTAAACAATTGGCGAAATGATCACGGAGGAAGGTGTCCCTTTTACAACGACGACGATCGTCATCAGGATTTCAAGTAGAACAATTATGCGCGGAGTCAGCGTCGTTGTAGCTTCTAAAAGAATATTTGACGTTAGACACTGGTGTAAGCAATGCCAGCTGTAGCGATCGATCTTTACGTCCAGGTTGAGCAGCTCTAGGCTGTGGCTTTAAAAATTCACAAGTCCAAGGAACAAGTCGATGCCACGAGTAATTGTCCTGGACAATAATGCATGAATTACAAGCAACGACGTGGAGGATGGGGAACGGGGGGGATGGAAAGGGGAAGAATTACGGAGCACCTTTAATCATGGGGAATAAAACAAATATATAAGAATAGATTGCAGGTATATCGTTGAAATAATCAATGAGAGATCAAAGTGTATCATATAAGTGTTACGTTCAAATGTCCTCAACAATATTAGGTGACGTTAATAGCTAGTGGAAATTTAATTTGTTTAAGATAAGACTGCGTTTGGTTATCTTTTCTTAATAAAAAGAAATATCAATATCAAAGTGTAGAAAAACAGTTGACACAGATGTGAAATTATTTATCAATAAATGCCTGTTCCCTGGTGGAGTGATAGTCCAATAAGGAAAGAGGAAGAAGAAATGGGAATTCCAAGTTAAAAATTATATAGTCACAATCTAGATTGTGTAAACGTCGTGTTTCGTCTCGGTTCTGTTAAACGAGAACATGAGAGGCGAAAGAAAGAAAAAAATCGCTGCAATACACGCACAGTTTGATCTAGGAACACGCGACAGTTCCTACTGAGAACAGAAAAAGGAACGGGGACACGCTCACGTGCTGGTTGTTCTTTTAATGAGAGAGAAAGAAAGGGAATTAGGCGAGAGGAAAAAGAAAAAAAAAAGCTTGGCAAACTTTAAAGGGCTAACCGGAAGTGAAGAATCTTATCAGGTCGTTATATCTTAAAGAATATATTAACGGAACTAATTACGGTATTCGATTAGCAGATCTTTCACTGTATCCTGTCTTATCAAACTCGTTGTACATTGAATAATTTGTTAATTGATAATCAATCAAGTTCGGTGGGGTAACTAATCCATTAGCTTTCGCATTGAGTTTTGTAAATCCAATTAGCCTCTGAAGTTCATTTGGTAGTGAGCATTGCATGAGTTACTCTATTGATTGAAACGTTCAATGAAATCTAGGACAATATCTTATGAATGAATTACACAGGAATAAGAGACTGTAGCTTACGCTATGAAATTTTTCTACCTTAGCTTGGGATGTAAATAGTTAATATCTCAGGGTATCAGAACATGCAGTCAATTACCATGACAGTGTATAAATCATAGCCAAGTGTTATCATCACCCGTAGTCTAATCTGATACGATAAAGCATTATTTTGTTAATTACAATTATCTAGTTGAAGCAGAAGCTTAATGGCAGTGACTGAATACGCACTGTATACTATAGAAATAGAGCACCGGATAGATAAGGAACTGTCCTATTTATCAAATGCAATTTCAGTCTTGTCATCACGAAAGAGTTAAATCACTGCTCAGCATCTATACAGTCTGTACAGTGATGGATGACATTACAGCACTGAAAGAATAAAAACCCAAGAGAATGTATATAGTTAAATACAAGAGACGTATAAGTAAACAGAGTACAAAGAGAGCCAAAAGATGATAAAATCATATGAAACGATATTTCTGAAGATACGATGTAGAGCCAAGTAAACAAAGAGATATAATACTCGCACACTCAGCAGAGTCCACTTGGCAACTTTACATATTCTGAAAAGAAATTACAAACTACAGACACAACAGTGGCAAAAGGAATGAGGAAACAGAAAGCAATGTCAAACAATACAAATCTTATAGTTTAGTAATATAAATAAAAAGCTGTATAAGCAGCCATTCAGCATTACAAAAGCTAAAGAAGCTTTCTTAACTTACATAAAACGGCTCACATCACGTCCAGATGCTCATCCAATTAGTCATTAGGTGCACAGAGGTTAGGAATCGATCTTTGACAAGGATTATTTTCTTCTTCTGTTTCACCCTCGGATTTTAAGGGACGTGCAACGACCTTCCCGCTCGGCAGTCACCTGCTGACTGATGCCAACTGACAGCGGACGCTGACGAGGAGTGGGAAACTGGTTGAGACTCCTTCATGGCACGTTTCTCTCTTCGTTATACATATTTGAGTTCTTGCGCGCGCTCGACGTCCTCCTCCAGGACATTTCGATCGATAACTTCGAACCGGTGCCCTCTCGATAATTTCTGGACATCCTGAAATTAATGTACATATGTATCCTACAGTATAATCGTTATTACACTGTTATACCATATTCGTGGGGTTTTACCTTGCTACGCTTCGTGCAAATATTGCATCACGATAAGCTGGGAATCCTTGGAACGAAGTAACGTAGGGGAATCTGTGGTTAATGGATGAAAAGCATGTGCCCCTGTTACATAACCGTATATGGATTTTTATTATATTTTTTATCGTCATATGGCTTTGCTTTTTTAAGCGGCTTTAACGAAATGAGGATTTAATCGTTTTGGAATTTTACTCTTGGATATTGATTTTAGATTATGCAGCAAAAAAAAAAGGTGAATTTACACGACGACCGTAACAGGACTCGAACCTGCAATCTTCGGATCCGAAGTCCGACGCCTTATCCATTAGGCCATACGGTCTTGTGAAAGTTGATGCTAATAGACATAAGTGGGGGCTATTTCTATTTTATTTAATTAACAAATTGTATTTTGTGACTTTCTTTGTAGACAGATCTAAATATACACTGTATAATTCTTATTGCGATAAATTAAGATAACTAAATTGTTGATAGTCACTGCGACTAATCAGATATCCGAGCTTTTAAAGATTTCGAATTATCCCAATTGTCCGTTTTCGATACGCATACCTGATAGTCAAATTCGCGGGGAATACCCTGTTTATTTGAATTTTAAACTACTAAATTTTGCGAATCCGGCTTATCAGTGGAACTTAAAGGGTTAAATTGATCTTTCCAAAGGGTTAATTCTGGTTGGTTATAAGTATTGGATTATTAGAGGTAGATGAAAAAATGAATATTGACGATATTAGTAATGAAATCTTTTATTAAGTCGCTCATTAATAAACTATAAATAAATTATCTGATAGTATTAATATTAACTTTCACGTGATATAGGCTCGTTTTCGTATCCCATGGGCAGTCCACTTCGTCCTTTTTCAACAGGTCGTATGCAGTCCTGACCAAGTCGTTGTTCGAGACCTTGCCAGGATCTGCCAATTAGATAAGTTGCACCAGCCTTACCAACTGCCACTGTACCCTGGGACTTTGTGACGAGAGCATCCATACGATCTACCGGTGGTAGATCGTCCACCAGGTTCCGGATGCCTCCTGAGATCAGAGACACGTCTGATTCTGTGGAAGCATTGAATTCAACGTAATTCTGCCCTCCGGACAATAGTTGTCTAAAATCCATGCAATAGTGCGTGGAAAATTCTCGCGAATTATTAAAGGCCAATTCGACCTCGTAGAGCGTAAGAATTGGCTTGAAAAATTCTCTAGAATCAAACACGTCGTTTTCTGGACAGGCTATGACTACGAATGCATCCATCTGAGGAAGAAAAAAAATATAAATAGTCTACCGTGTATAACGGAGAAGATAAATAAGAAATGATTTTGTCTCTTAGATATTTATTACCTCTGGGAAATTGGCGAGCTTGGCTGAATTTAGCTTGCCAACGCTGAGTATGTAGGATTTTTTATTCTTCGCTTTGAGAGCTTTCTTTGTCATATCGATGGCTTCAAGATAATCCTTTATACCAAGCGTAGCCACAACTATACCAACTACTTTGGCATCTTTTAATTTCTCTACGAGATATCTTCGTCTCTTTAACCACGGAGAACTTAGTACACTGAATTCATGAAATTCAAGGCCTTCCGAATGATGCCAATTTTTCGTTGGAATGGTCATTGCTAGTTTAGAGAGAGTCTTTCCGTTTGGTCCAAGAAAAACAGCCTCGTAATCTTCTATCCTATAGCCATTATCTAAATCGTAACTTCTACCTAAAACTACTAAACTACCATTCGTATTGTCCGTAAAACCCACGTTAGATGTGCAATTTAACGTCGATAAAATGAGACTCTTGAAAATTGGCTTGAGAGCAGAATAAATGGATTCTGAAAAAACAATGGGAACATTTATAAATACAGAATTGATGTATTTTTAATTACTGTCGACTGTAATGGATATATTAATACATACCAATAGCATGGGCGTAAGAAACATCATAAAATAAAAGAATTTTATGATCTCGATCCTGGAAGTACTTTTCAAACTCCCTGCAGATGACTTTCACATCAATTTTCTTTTTTGGTAACACATGAAAGACAGGTAGTCGACTTGTGGGATTGAGGCAAGCATGACCAAAATGTATAATCCCATCCGCATCGATATGCTGAGCTGTAACTTCATCTATACAACAACTACCACAGGAAGTATCGCCAAGAATATAAACTTTTTTTCCTAACAGTTTCTCCAAGTACAAAACTATTTGCACCGAGTCAGTTAAAAGGGCATCAGGGAATTGTAGACAAATCTAAACAAAGAAAAATATTCATCATTACAAATTTATTTTTAAAAGTTCAACCATATGTTTGATTTTCACAAACATAAAATTAATACACAAGCATTAACGTAACAAGCAATAATTAATAAAACAACAATTCTCTATCTTTCCAAAATTATTTATTTGTTAATAAGAGCGACAAAAAAAGATAAGAGTAAAACAAACGGCGTACGTGCAGAATGGCACATCACGAATGGCGCTCGTTAACCTTACATCAATAAAATGTATCGAAAGTACTGATATTCCAGCTACAAGTAAATATAATACGTAGAATAACATGCTTTAACAAATATAAAATAAATTCAAAGGATTATCAAGTGATGACCGACACATTAATAATGTTAAATTAATACCTTCTCCAGAGAGTGCCGTTTGCACCATTCCACACATTTTTCTAAATCATACGTCTCCAGTAAATTGTCACTCGACGTTTTGACAACCTGGCCCTCGACTTCGGCGAGCTTTGACAAACTCACGATTTCACTGCTACTAAAGCTAGTGCTCGTCATATTTTATTTAAATAATATCGTTCACGTGTGCTGTTTACAAAGTTTCCCTGACGCAAAAACAATCATTTTGAACGCGCTCCAAGTGGCTCAGAGCTGCACTGACCACATCACGGGACCAAATGTGACTACGACAACCCTATATATGTATAACAATAACAGAGAGCACCTAATAGGGCAGAACGAGACAGAAAAAATGTAAACTGAATAACAGTGATGCAAAATATAATTGAAGTATAAAATTAGACATGATGCGGAAACATGTACGTCGTATCCCACTTAATATTTTATCATTATCCAATTACTGGTTTGTTAATAGAATTCATAGTTTTAATCACAAAGTAACTTTGTTGCCTCCGCCAATGGTGTTGGAAGACAACTGATTTCCCCCTCTCCGACAACCATGTCGATGATGGACCAATCAGTGATCTTCAAAGTATCCCCACTCCTCGACTACCATGTTACCCCTCACTTGTGTCCATAGGCGTCGGTAAAGGGGCAATTTGTTTGACAGTATCATTTGGAGTACTGAATATTTCTTTATGACAATAGTTAATTGAACCGTTTTATTTTAAATTATTGAGACAAATGATGCTTATTAATTTATTGTGTAATTATTATTGAACTTTATTGAATTTATATTGAGCTTATTTTGTCTGTTTTCATACTGCTGTCATCCTTCTGCCTGACAGACTTTTAAACATGGCTGCTTTAAACTGATAAACGTTCATCGTTCCAATAAGAAAATGTGTTTTCGTGGGGAATTCGATTGAAACATTACATGTGGTATGTTCTATTGTGATATTATAAAGCTCAAGAATGTGTGTCAGTCAAGGATTTATTAAATTTTAGTATCTATGGATGATCCAATATATTTTATATGACGTTCTAAAACGTGCTTCTCTCTCATTTTTAATTAATTAATATTCAGACAATGTCTTAATGACTTTTTGTTAAGTTTTTTGTTGGGTTGTATGCTTGTGGTCGACTAATGATTCGTCTGCATGAGCGGAGTAATTGTGCAATTAGTCAATGCCTACTGTATAATTAATGATGTTCTGCTAATGTGTGTGCTAAGTCTTCGTGTGATTTCAGTTGGTGACTGTTATTAGCCTTTAGAGTCCTACGACTGTGCCAAAGATGTTTCATGCTGATAATGAAATAAACGATCATGCTTGAGCACTGAATCATAATTGTGGAATAATAACATGGAAGACTGACTCGTAAAGGATCTTGGTTTAATACATCAAAAAGATGCCGAGCCTGAGGAAGAAGGTTGTTGGTTTCATGCGGCAGCTATCAGTCAGTAATTTGGCAGCAGCTGTAGAAAATATTGGACAGGGTGAACAGTCACCACGTAGTCCAAGATTAGTAAATCAGGATTTTCCAGGAAGTTGCTTCATCACACGTTATCTGAATGGGTAAATATTATTTTTAGGTTTTTAAGTTCATAAAATTTATTGTTTTTACTGGAGCAAGGAAATTCTGTTTCCATAATCCATTTTTAGACAGGAGAAGAAAGCAGAGGGTCCTACGATATTACATGGTAGAAACCCTGAGGAACTCCCAGCAAAGCCACTAGGACCTATTGATCAAGACGAGGAAGTTTTTGCTGCTGTAACAGGACCAGACAGAGGTCTGACGACAGTTAATCAAAAACAACGCCACCTCAGTATCAGTGATCCAGATGTGGACTACATTGACATTCTTGAGCAAACTGATCATGATAGGGCTGGTGAGTACTTATTGATAAGGTAATCCCATATAACCTGAGAGTGTGAGAGAGAAAATTAAAATATCAATAATCATAGCACCAGCAACAGCATTAATATTTTTTTCGTGAATATTAAGATAATTACTAGTTTTAATTATATCGGATGCAGTGAACAGCTCAGCGGATTGTATATTCTCTGTGGCCCATGACCGGTGGTTCATGATACGCCCTAAAGAGGAACCATTATGTCCAATCGACAACAGTACAGTGAAAATCAGGGCAGCTGGAAAGTTATACGAGCCTGAGACAAAGTACTCTCAGGAGAATCTTCTTCAGGAGTTGGAAACTAATTTACATAGACGAAACAGTATAGGAGATTGTCTGGAGTTGAAGAATGGTTCTGAGACTAGACGTAGAAATATGTCAAGCGACACCCTGGATAATCTCACCGCAGACATTTCCGAGGTTTCGACGTCTCAGACAGAGGATAGTCTCGACTACGATACCAAGGTTCGTCAGAGACTCGACAACTTCCAGTTTGGTTTTGTACCCAAGAGTTGCTTCACCTTCGAGCCCGATGACCCACCTCCGGAACTGGTAAAAAATGTCGGTTTCGTCGACAGTCTCAATGACAATGGTGTACAGTTCGACCTGCAGAATATCTCGAACGACACCCTGGACGATCTCGACGAAGGAGACTTTGGCAATGATATCATACCACCACCCTCAGAGTTTGCATCCGAAATGAATCCTTTGAGAAAGTCAAAAAGCGCACCCGCACCTTTTCAGAAAAGCAATAAAGGTGCCAAGACTAATACTCATGTATGAGCATGCTGCCTGGATTTGCTCGTAGAATGATTATTTATATATTTATTTATTTTCTTTCATATTACCAATAGCTGCAAGAATCATTTAATTCCAATATTAAGTAGTTAGTTTCTAGCATGTAAATTACTTAATATTTGTTTTATTAGTTTACAAAGCTTTCATAACCTATATTTCATGTTACTTGTGAAACGATCTGCCCGTTACAGATACAGCAATTATATGATTGCCTAGTATCTTTTAAGAGAGTGCAATGGATAGTAGAAGAACATTTTTAAGTACAAACATTGTTTTCGCAATATCAGCTTGTACTTAAAGAATTTAATTTCGTCCTGAAACTTCTAACCTAAATCGAAAGAGTTTAAGTGATTATTCGTTTCCAGGATCGTCGAACAGCATAGCAATAGCTGGCGTAACAAATTGGGCGAGTCCTCACGATTTGGCCTATGGAATCGCGACGACCCTCTACGAGAAGAATCCAATTTACAATACGAACAGTGGAGAACCTATAGCGGATTGTTTTGCAGTAGCAGCAAGGCCTAACGCAGCAGTTTTGGCACTTGCCGATGGCGTTAATTGGGGTAAGCATCCCCATGCAACAAGGACATTGTTCCCGTAGTGACTTTACTTATTGTACAAAAAAAAAAAAATGAATCCCCAGGTTCGAAAGCAAGTATAGCTGCAAGATCCGCCGTTCATGGTAGCATGGAGTACCTGAATAAGGCTTTGTTCTCGCCTCCTCCTGGAGGTGCTGTAACAACCACCCGGGACGTATTCGTGGCTCTGCTCAGATCCTTTCACGCGGCGCATTCTCTGATCCTTCAAGAACAGGGGATGCTGACTACCCTGACGGTCTGTGCGGTATTGCCACTAGCTACCTCACGGTCCGATTCAAATACTCAGGGCGAGAGGAGATACGTCGCGTGCACGTGTAACGTGGGTGACAGTCTGGCTTACGTTTACTCCAGGTAAGACAGTAAGAGACTGCGAAGGCAGGAGCAGAGACTTCAATGCCGGGAAAATCATTTTTAGGAGAACTGGAGTGCGAGAAATAACTCAGGGTTCTCATGACATCTACTGTATGAGAGACATGCGCGATGCACTAGGTGCGCTTGGTCCTGTGGATGGCTGTAATCCGGAATTAAACAACCTAACCCTGGCGATGACGGAGGTCGACCAAGGTGACATCGTATTCCTGACAAGCGACGGGGTATCCGATAACTTCGACCCGGTGGTAGGGAAGTTTGCCGTGCTACCTGCTGGTAATTCGAGTGCGGGCACTGAACGTCCAGGACGATCCGAATCCCAGGATAGGAGCAGAACCCGTCGCAAGTCTTCGGAGAATTTACGTCGCACCGATTCCGGCGGTAGTGGCGGAAGCAATTTACCTGTCGTCGGTGCTTATCAACGTCACGAATTGACTCTCCTCAGGATGGACGATCTTCTGCGACGCGGTGTCTCTGGCGAAGGTCCACCTTGTGACAGCGCCAAACGCCTCTCCGAGCTTCTCCTGGATTTTGTGGTTGGTATCTTCCAGAACTCTCGATTCCCCGACTCTCATTTACACCAGTCCCATCTGATTGTCATGTGATCCTGGAACAGATTCGCATAACTGCAGCTAAGCGTCGTATCCTGGAGGACACAGACTTGTATTATACGCAGCGTAAGGACGGCCAGCTGGTTCCGCTGTCTAAGGCTGAGCAGTATAACCGACGTAAGAAGATAATGGACAAGAATTCCATGGTTCCTGGGAAGCTGGACCACGCAACAGTGGTCGCGTACGTAGTGGGCAGCTACAGGAAGTCGCAGAGCGACCTTTAGTTCGTTCTCGTTTGCTCCAAGGATTTTTCCCAGGTACCGTTACACCTGGAGAAACTGCAGACAACGCGTGTGCCATGGTTCAGTCATTCGAATTCATTCAGAACCTCCTCTTGGTCTTCTGACCCCCGTCCCATGTAATGAGTATTCAAGACCTTCGTTTAAAGAATCTCAGTTTCCATTTACACGCAGGAACTTGCAACAAAGGTTCTCTGTCTGCGATTGTTCCAAATGGTACGAGCATTCCAAACGTATTTGCCTCAGCATCTTCAGATTCCTTTCTGTACGCGTACCTACATACGTACATAGTGATACTACGACATCACAATACCTGTATGTATTGTATTTTCTCCCCATTATTACACGTAATCGTAAAATCCAAATGCCAAAATCGCTATTACCTGTACATCACACGTTACAATATGGAGAGACGACAAATCTCTTTTTCCTTCTCTTTAATTTCAAAAAGAAAGCCCGAGAGGAAGCTGACGTTTCGTTTTAAGGGATCGCACACGTATTTCTTATTTATATCGATATCGATAACAATGATAATCTTAATGATAACAATACGGAACGTCACTTTCTCAGGATATCTCTCTCTCGTGGCCAAATCGTTGCGCTTTACGAATGAAAAGTCAAAAGCGCTAACACCGGACACTGCCCCATTTTTTGTAAATGAATCCTCACGATCGTAAGCGCGATCGTGATGTGGAGTCAAAAGGATATTTTATCTTTTATTTTATTTCTTTTTACGTTCAATGGCGCTACTATTATTGTACGAATTATTTAGAGGAACGAGGATACGTCGCTCGCATGAAGGATTTGATTAATATGTCCTGCATCGACTCTTGTAATGATAAATTAAAAAGACAAAAAAAAGACAGTAATCTTTAAGAGAACAGATAAGGATAATAACAAAGAGAAAAAGAGGAACAAAGGAAAAATTGCTTCTCTTTTATAATACATTTTGCTAGACGGATTAGAATGTCGTAGATTACTTTAAGTAGGTGAAGTGATTAGAATAATATTCAGTTTACGCCAATCAAAAGGAATAACGAGGGAAGGAAATTGTTTTATTGTTTTTCTATTTGAATTTTTGTGTCCCTTCAATTGAACGCAGCAAGATAGAAGGGAAAGATATCAGATTGGTTAATGGATAGCAGGGACCGAAGGGATGAAGTATTCCTTCTTTTATCTAGTTCATAGAAAATTATAGTTTTACGTTTATATCCTGTTTTTTCTAACAAATGTTTCTTTCTATTACCTTACTTCTTTTTATAATTGTTGTTAGAAACTGTTTTCAGTATTGTTTTTTTTTTTCTTCTACGAGGAGAGATTCAAGAGTCGTGTCAATATATAGATATTCATATATATTAAGACACGTATATATTATATATATTGTGGATACAAATATATTTATATGTTTTAAAAGAACAACGTGTGATTATACAGAATGCAATTCACAGGGAAGAAAGTTCAACGCTGAAATAAACGACACGATACAACGATTACCAGCATTTCCTTTCGGAGGTATCCTGTTCCCTTGTCTTTGCGATTCATCTGGAAATCAGTATAGTTGCAAAACTGTTAATTCTCCTTGATAGCGATTCCTTTTTCTCTAAGAAACGCTTTAGCTTCTTTGATTTGCTGTAACAGAGAATAGATATCGTTC
>JARQSV010000737.1:558352-574477 GCA_030142285.1 Calameuta idolon | reverse complement strand
CGGAAACTTGAGAATATTATTAAGGACGAAGACCTGCTCAAAGGGACTCGACTCAATCCGTCCCGTCGTCCATCAGTTTCGTTCTCCGGGACGTCTCCCAGAGAAATAATACGTTCTCGGCCTCCGACCTCGGCCGCGTTTCAAATCGATAACGCCCCTAGCTCTCGCTCGCACTCTACGCGACACGTATTACTCTCAGAGGATTAGCCGATCCATGGAAAGCGACCTCGCGAACCTTAGGGCTAACCTCCATCTGACTTTCGGACCTCGGCTAACCGCCGTCTGACTTTCGGACTACGATTTCTAGATAGGGCGTACCTTGTCCGTCGAGCCTCTCTGACCGTACTCCATTATCCCTTGGGCAGAGCCTGGACCAGTGGCGGGAATTTTGAATGATCACAATGCTGACTACTGGACACACGTGCGTTCCTCGAGACAGGGTGACCCTAGATGAAAGGACCTCAGACCTCTCGGATGAGCCTTCACGTAATCCGAGATCGCGTCATGTATCAGGAGGCAGAGTGTCAAAGTGTGGCGCATTCGAAGAGACGACTGCAGGAGACTTGGCGACAGCGATGAGACAAGAGGAGAGATTCGTTTTCCGGCGAGAGAAACGCGCGAGGGTGGAAGTGGGTCTGTATTGATTACGGACGGACGGAATATGATGTAAATAAGGAACCGGGGGAGACAATGGTAATAAATAGATAGAGAATGGGGAGAGCGAATCATTGGCTGGCATTGCCATTTGAGGTCCGATGCAATTAGCGGCTGGAGCGAGGACACGCGAAATCCTCGTAAATCGAAAGGATAATTGAATAGCAATACGTAATTTGATAAAGGAGAACCGTAAGTCCTTTACGAGGGTCTTCGCTAAGATGAAAGACTTCCTATGGGTTCGCTTTCTCTCAAAGCTCATCCTCCTGCCCCTCCTCTTACTCTCACTGAAGAGCATCAATTTGGTCCAGTCCAGAAGACCCCAGGAGCGCGAGTCAGTCCTGATACCCGGTGACATAGTCCTGGGGGGTCTCTTTCCTGTCCACGAGAAGGGCGACTCGTCCTGTGGACGCAAGATATACAACAGAGGAGTACAGCGACTGGAAGCGATGCTCTTCGCCGTGGATCAGATCAATAAGGAGACCAGGATCCTTCCGGGTATCGTCCTGGGCGTGCACATCCTGGACACCTGCAGTAGGGATACGTATGCCTTGAACCAGAGTCTGCATTTCGTGCGAGCGTCCTTGTCGAACCTGGACATCAGCGTGCTGGAGTGCGCGGACCGGTCCAGTCCTCGGGTCAAGAAATCAGCTAGCGCGGGTCCTCTCTTCGGCGTGATTGGCGGTTCCTATAGCTCCGTGTCCCTCCAGGTAGCGAATCTTCTGCGGCTGTTTCACATACCCCAGATATCGCCGGCGTCGACGGCGAAGGCTCTCAGCGAGAAAACCAGGTTCGACTACTTCGCCAGGACTGTGCCACCGGACACGTTCCAATCGATCGCCCTGGTCGACGTCGTCAAGAGCGTCAACTGGTCTTACGTGTCCACGGTGTACTCGGAGGGCTCCTACGGGGAGTACGGGATCGAGGTCTTCACCAGAGAAGCCACCGAGAGACAGGTCTGCATAGCTGCCGCGGAGAAGGTGCCCAGCGCCGCCGACGACAAGGTCTTCGACGGTATCATCCAGAAGCTCAGTAAGAAGCCAAACGCCCGGGCGGTCGTTCTCTTCACCAGGGCGGAGGATGCCAGGAGGATCCTCGAGGCAGCGCGCAGGTCAAACTTGAGCCAGACCTTCCAGTGGATAGCCAGCGACGGCTGGGGCAGACAAAATAAGTTAGTCGAGGGCCTCGAGGAGGAGGCCGAGGGTGCCATCACCGTCGAGCTCGAGTCTAAGAATATACCAGGGTTCGACGAGTACATGGGGTCTCTCACTCCTAGGAACAATAGACGCAACCCTTGGTTCAGTGAGTACTGGGAGGACGCGTTTTCCTGCGTCCTCAAGAGCGACGTCCCACTCGTGACCAATCGGTCGCTCAATGTATGTTCGCCAAGTCTGCGTCTGACGTCCTCCAGAGGATACGAGCAAGAATCCAAGGTGCAGTTTGTCGTCGATGCCGTCTATGCTTTCGCTCTTGCTCTTCACAATCTTCAACGTGACACGTGCGGTCGGTCCGAGGGACTCTGCCCGTCGATGATCAACTACGACAAGGGGGCCTTCTTCAAGAACTACTTACTCAACGTCTCCTTCGTGGGTAAGCCTCAGAAGTCGGGTGCTTTGTTCTCTTATCTCATTTAAGAAAACAAAAAGATCAATAGGTACCAGTAGGCGAGACCTCAGGGCGTCTCGGAGGATGGATGAATAATTCACCAGGATCTACCCTGACGGAAATTAAATTATGTATTGGAAGAAAGAAAGAAAAAAAAGAGAGAATCGGCATCTTCAGTTCTTTTTCATCAGAACGCTACCCTCCGGGCTTTTAAGCCTCGAGACCAGGCCGCGTCCCAATCCGGGTCAGAATCCAAAAATAATTTCGTACTCCTCACTGGGATCTGGAGGATCACGTCCATTTCGTGAAAATTATCTGACGGTTCATGAATTATTCAGCCGTAGCTAAGCTGTTGGCTGCTGCTGGCACGTTGATTCGTTAAAAAACATTTTCTTTCTCCGATTCCTCAAGTACCGAGGTCGCGACGCGAATTAGTTAAATCTTACTTACCGCTTTCGCAGGAATAAGAGCGCGAAATAACATATTTCTTGAGCCTCATGCTTACGTTTCCCAGTTGCCGTTCGAATTAATAACCTGAACTGACTGTCGCGTTAGGAAACTCGTTGGACCTTGATAGGGAGCAAAAAATTACACAACAAAAAAGAAGTAGAATCAGTTGAAGGCATCTGTAATGTGTAAAATTTTGATAAAACCTTTGACAAAGATAACGGCTCGCGATAGCGATAAGAATTAAGAATTGACAAATACCACCAACAGGCATCATTACGAATCGCCCCGTTGATTAGCAGCCGAACGAAACAATTTTACAGATGCCGCCGGAAGCGAAGTGAAGTTCGACGAGCACGGCGACGGCCTGGCACGATACGAGATCCTGAACTTCCGGAAGTCAGGTCAGAACGGCACCAACGGATACCACTACAGAGTAAGTGTAAATTAGTTTTAAGAAGGTAAGAATAAATCACGTCAACTACCGAACCAGTCAATAAGGAGTGCCAACAAAATATAATAACTTTCTGCAGGTTGTAGGAAAGTGGTACAACTCCCTGAACATCCGTACGGAGGAACTGGTATGGAGCAAAGGCACGGAGAGCATACCGATCTCAGCTTGCTCCTTACCGTGTGCACCAGGTATGATAAAGAAGCAACAGGGTGACACTTGTTGCTGGGTCTGCGACCAGTGCGAGGAATACGAATACGTGCAAGATGAGAAGACCTGCAAGGGCTGCGACCCAGGTTTCTGGCCCCACGCCGACAAGAAGGGCTGCTACGCGTTACCGGTCAAGCACATGAGATGGAGCAGCGCATTTGTAATAGCACCAGCGATCATATCCTGTTTGGGTATAGTCGCTACCCTGGCTGTGGCAGGACTCCTCTTCAAGCACAGAGACACCCCAGTAGTGAGAGCTTCCGGTAGGGAGCTAACGATAATCCTATTGGCTGGAGTGCTTGTCTGTTACCTGAACACGTTCATCCTACTGGCAAAGCCAACTACGGTCACGTGCATCCTCCAGAGATTTGGGGTGGGCGTGAGCTTCAGCGCCGTTTACGGAGCAGTTCTAACCAAGACCAACAGGATAGCCAGGATCTTTGATTCGGCATCAAGATCAGCCAGGAGGCCACGCTACATCAGTCCGACTTCCCAGGTCTGCATAGCAGCGGCCTTGATAGCCTTCCAGGTGGTCCTGACCCTGGTCTGGATGATCGTCGAACCCCCTGGTACCAGGTTCTCCCATCCTGACCGGAAGCAGGTCATCCTCAAGTGCAACATCCAGGACATGAGCTTCCTCTTCTCGCAGCTTTACAATGCGACCCTGATCCTCGTCTCGACGATATACGCCGTGAAGACCAGGAAGATCCCGGAGAACTTCAACGAGAGCAAGTTCATTGGCTTCACCATGTACACCACCTGTATAATATGGCTGGCGTTTGTACCTATCTACTTTGGCACAGGAAACTCTCATGAGACTCAGATCACCACCTTGTGCGTGGCTATCAGTCTGAGCGCATCGGTCACCCTGGTCTGTCTCTACTCGCCCAAGGTCTACATCATAGTCTTCCAGCCGGACAAGAACATCCGGGGAAAGGTCACCATGGGTGGAAGCACCTTCAAGAAGCAGGGCAGCAGCGCCGGAGCGTCTTCGCTCACGAAGTGTAAGCCTAGTAAATTAATTAGACAGCTGGAACAAAGCCAATCAAAATTAGATTATTGAATTGACGCCAAATTTGATCCCCTTTCGCAACAGGTTGTTCGTTCCTGGCGCCAGGAATTCGCCTGTTTGAATTGAACGCGGCAAGGGGGGGGAGAGAAAATGGCTCTATTCACCTGTCAAATATTGGCTCACCCATCCATCTTTCCTTTGTTTAATTCACGTACACAGAATTTACTGCAACCTCGGTGCGACCTACATTTTCCAAATTGATCGATATAGGTATTCCAGGCGTCGATCATTAATTCAACCTTTCCGCTAAAATTACGCAGACCTTTTATTCCTGCTTTATCAGCTGTCTGTCTCTCCCCGCTTCTCCTCTCCTTATCACCGTCGCCCTCCAGCTCCCCCTAGTTCAGCCGACACGCACGTCTGTAATGTCCGTATGAATTATTGTCGCCTGTATTTCAGATACCGGATGTGATATGACCAGTGAAAGCGTACCTTTGCAAAGTGCCGTTAACGCTGCCGTTCAGACGACGGTTGGCATCAGTGAGATAACCGGAAGTTCAAACCCATCGACTAAGGTTGCAACCGACCAAGTGGCAGAACTTTAGAACTCGCCGAGTGCACCTGTGTACTTGGTAGATACAGATGCAGCGAACGGGGACGATAAACGGACAATAAATTGTCAAGGATCTTGACAGTGAATTAGAATGATCTCAGATTTAATTAAGTAATTAATTGAGTCGATTAATAGTGACAGTGTGTTCTTACGTACGATGAAGTGTAAGGGGAATAATTGATATATACAAAAAAGCTATGATATCACGATATAGAAAGTAGCACGAGAAGTGAGTTCGTTAATTAGACGCAGACAGTGTTTAATAGAGTGTTACATAGAACGTCACGAAATTCAAAAAAGTGACCAATCAGCGATCGTCGTTCGTTGACAGTTTTCGATGCCGTTCGTCATTGTTGTTATTGTTGCTGTAAGTGTCGAGTCTGAAAAAAAAAAAAGAGTATGTACAGGACCTTTGGAATTCGTAAAGGTACAGTTTCCATGTGAAATATCAGAATTCGCCTTCGATTTATAAATAACTGTAGTTGAATAAGAATCGACAAAAGATGCGCGCGCACTCGAGATTTCAGTCGGTCGACAACAGAGCCGCCTGGCGGGAAATTTTAGAATAAAAAAATTGTGTGAAATAAAACTGTTGTTGATAACAAAAAAAAAACAAAAGGATCAAATAAATCATTCAAATCTGCACCCACCGATGATCTCTTGGACTCCAAAAAGACACGAAGATTTCGTCTTACGCGTTCTACATTAAATTTTCTTCTCCTCGAAGGATTCCTGCACGAGAGTCCATTTAACGTCTACAGGCCCGACTTTATCAGTGACGTCTTTTGGCCTGGCAGTCTCTTATCAGTACTGTTGTTTTGACGCTCGATTACGCAACGCTCTAGAGTACATGCAATAACATGGCTCTCATGAATAAATACATTAACGGGGCTTCACACTTCCTGCGGTCATTTACAGCGGGCTGCACGGCACCGCGATTTCTTCGCGTCGGAGTTCATTGATTTTAGGCCTGAATAAAAGGCGTTACGTTTTTATACTGTATCGTAGAAGTTTCTTTGGTGCAAGTAAAGCATGGCTTTCATTCTGCGACCGTGTACGACGATTCTCCTCAGGAACGTCAGACCCATTTCCATTAATTGTATCCAGTGCGCCAGCGTTGTGCCTTTCAGGTTGTCGGACATCGGCGAGGGGATCCGGGAAGTCACTGTTAAGGAATGGTAAGTGCAGCTGGGTGTCCTTTGGTATAGATTATTTACATGAGAACAGATCCTAAGAATGTATCACTTGATCGTAGGTTCGTAAAACCTGGAGACAGGGTGACTCAGTTTGACGAGGTCTGCGAGGTTCAGAGCGATAAAGCTTCTGTCACAATCACAAGTCGCTACGACGGCGTCGTCAAGACTTTACACTACAAAGTGAATGACTCGGCGCTCGTTGGAGATCCTTTGATCGATATAGAGGTCGACGAGGATGCTGGTCAGGTCGTACCCAAGGAAGAGGATGCCAGTCGGAAAGAGGATCAGTCGCAGCAGGGTCCTGTGGTTGCAGAGAGTACGGATTCAAGGGAGGAACTACTTGGGAAGGTCCTGGCTACTCCTGCAGTGAGGAGGATAGCTGTGGAGAATAAAATAAAATTAAAGGATGTCCTGGCCACTGGTAAAAACGGTAGAGTCCTCAAGGAAGATATCCTCAGTCATATTCAGAAGGATGATAATACCGGTAACAGTGCAGGTCTTAAGGTCACTGAGGGAAGCAGCAAAGCTGTGCCGGTGAAACGATACACAAAACACATGTGGAAAACTATGACGAAATCGCTGGTAACGTCTGACGAATGAGTCCTGTCGATAAGGTAGAACTAATGGGGGTTATCATTGCAGAGTATACCGCACTTTGTCTATAGTGACGAATGCGACGTCAGCAGTCTTGTGCGGCTTCGTGATGACGTAAAGAACGTTTTGAAGGATCAAGGAGTGACCTTGACCTACATGCCCTTCTTCGTGAAGGCTGTGTCCAGGGCGCTGGAGAAGATCCCGGAATTGAACGCCTGGCTGGACGAGGAATCAGAATCCATAAGGATGATCGAGCAGCACAACATAGCTCTGGCCATGGACACTCCTGATGGCCTGGTGGTACCGAACATAAAGAATGTTCAGGATAAGAGCATAGTCTCCGTGGCTAAGGAGCTAAACAGACTCCAGGAACTTGGCGGTAAGGCGTCACTTCCGTTGGAAGATCTAACGGGTGGTACCTTCTCGTTGTCAAACATTGGAGTGGTAAGGACGTCTGAAATACATTGAATTATAAAGCATGAATTTCAGACTTCATTCTAAACTGGGCTAATTCAGGTAGGGGGAACTTACACGAAGCCGGTGATCCTGTCGCCGCAAATTGTCATAGGGGCCATTGGCAGGAGTCGAAAGTTGCCCAGGTTCGACGCCAATGGGAACGTGGTAGCAGCGGATATCGTCTCTGTTAGCTGGGCAGCTGATCACAGGGTTGTCGACGGCGTGACTATGGCTAAGTTTTCCAATATTTGGAAATACTATGTGGAAAATCCCTTCCACATGACTCTGGGAGTTTAATTTTTTGTACTTTGTGCGAACAATTTTTGTAATATTCAATTTTTCTTTTTAATTTTTTGTTTTCTCTTCTAGTTATAAGGTCATCCTACAATTTTCAAGTGTCATTACAGAAATATACACAGGTCTTACATACTTCTAAAACACTTTTATTTTGCTCAGAGTCAAAGGTATTGCTCGAGTTGACAACAAGAACAAAGAAAAACAAAAAAAGAGAGTCCCAAGAAGTCCACCGTCACTTTACAACCTTTTTATTGATTGCTTAAATGCCATCTCGTTTCCTCATTAATCTCATTTATATCAACAAGTAATCCTACGTAAATACAAAGTTTTCAAAAAGTAGTCAGTCTGTTTTGGGTTAGAACAGTGCTCGAGTGCCTAATAGCAATAGTAAATGGTACAGTAATAGGTAGCGATGACAAAGTTATGAAAATTGGTACTTGATAACGATGACGATCACAGTGACAATGAGATCCAAGTACCATTAAAAGAGTACTTAAAAAGAAATATATAAAAGACCAGTGCAAAAGACGCGCGGTACTTGGATGATAAGTGTTTTTGAAGTTTTGCTCCTGTTCCCTGTTTTCATTTTGTTAGCCGCCTTGCGAGCCTCATAAGAAAGATAAATAACAAAAGAGCATCGAAGACCTCGCAGGAGGAAGAAAATTCAACTGGAAATGATTCATCGGCTAAGAATGGAAGAACGAAAGAATAATTGGAGAAAGAAGAGACAAGAGTATCGAGGATTCTCATATCAAGTTGAGAATCAGATAAATGCAAATAGGAAGCGTATCGGTTTTCAGGCATCAATATGCCTTTGTGCTTCGTGAAACGTACTTCTGTGCTGACACTTCATAATGGCTACCATTTAAATAAATATTAAAGCTAGACGTTTAAGGAAAAATGACATGGGCAGGGGAACGCGGCCAACGAGAAGTAACGTTTCAAGGCTTATAACTAACGTTAGAGTATTTGAGCAAACGAAATAAAGATATATATATATAAAAAAAAAAAGAATATTTTTCCTTTAAATGCAAAGAAGAGAAGAATTGTTTTACAGTAATCAGTGGCAATCGTCCGACAGATAATTCTCGAAGACGCAACTTGTCACGCGAATTGCAAATCACGACGCATCGACGTTATCGTTAACGTTGATTGATAAAAAGGTACGGCACATAGAAGAATATCTTTCTCGTCGTTCTTTCTCTTTCTTTTGCTACGCGACAGCATATAACTACGTCATATAAACTTTATATATATATAATAATATATATATATATATTTATGTATATATACGATTAATAAATAGTGTTTTTGTTTCTGGCACATTGTCAGCTACCGCGATTAAAGGAGAGTGAAGTATATCTTCGAAAGAAATGGCGAATTTTGAAAAAATAATGCGAAACCCACGTGGATCGCAGTGCCCTCGTTCGTTTTGGTGAGCGAGCGGGTTGTGGTTGGAAAAAAAGAGAGAGAGAGAAATAAATAACATCACTGGTTCCAGATGCCTGTCGGGACCGGAAGACGACCTGTCCCTCAAGCTCTTTCAGGCACAACCGCGTGCAGTTCCGCACGCACCTTCGAATACTCGAATGGAATAAAAAATACGTCGATATAGTACGCTACTCAGTCTAGGATACGCTGCTCTTTGATGTGCGAGTGTCGCGACGACGTCATTGGTGCCTGCTGATCATCATCGACACCACCGCCCCGGTTGACCTCAGTACAGCCACTGCGTTGTCGTGATCCGCCTTGGTGAAATCGATACCGTCGACCTCGAGGATCTTGTCTCCAGGTCGTAGGGTACCCTGGGCTGGACCATCTGGATTCACCTTAGTGACAATGATACCCTAAAATCATGATAATGAGCGCTTCGCGAAACAGCTAAATGGAAATAGGACTCCTACAGGGGACGGGTATTCAGTGTGGGACTATTGTTCTCGTAGTACAATGACTCTTTTACCGTCTCGGCTCCTGCCACGCCGCCGGCGATACTGAAACCCAGTCCTGGATTTTTCCTAACGCAAACCGGCAACTGAAAGGCAAGGAGGAACCGTTAGTGGAATCATTCCTTGTTCAGAAATGCTGGTGACTTTTTTTTTTTCTTGTCTGCCTCTTGTTTACTTCCTTTAGAATCCTTTTGTTTCCAATACTCACTACGTTCGCATTCTTGTGCGGTCCAAACATCCACTTGATCCTGGGTTTACTCTCTGGACTTGGTGACTCGCTCCAGGTAGGGATTTTTGACTTCACGGTCCGAGGAACATTTGGAGCAGACAGTCCTTTACTCTGAACAGAGACCGGCGTACTCCTCCCGGAATTGCTTCCGCTTTGAACTTTGACCCCTACTGGTGAACCGTTGGCATGCGAAGTTCTATTTGAAGAACTCTCACAGTTCTCTTTCCCGGCGAATGCGTCCTTTGGATCGTGAAACGTATCCAGGTTGGAGGAACTCGAACCGTTGGAACCGTTTGAACTGTTGAGTATTCTCTTGCTACGATCGGAGAGCCTCGGCTGCAGGGACAGCGGACTCCTGTACTTCTTGCCGGTGACCGGGGACGTGGGGATGCTGGTAGTACTCAACGTCTTCAACCTTTCGAAGTCGTCCAATGAACTGACGCACCTCTCCTGCGACTCGTTATCAGAAATCGAACCGTCCAAGTGTTTTCCACGCAGAACTGGAATCCTGCTTGGTTTGAAGGAACGATCGCCCTCAGGACTTGACGGATCCAGAAGGAGTTTCTCAGCAGGAGGCGACTGGGACGAGTCTGTCACATCCTGGGAAAGTTTGACTCCTTTGTCCGTGATCGATGGTGGTGATCCTTGACCGTGATTGAGTTGCTGGAACAGCGCAGCCTTCTTCGAGAACGCGGCGGCTATGTGATAAGGTGGCGGAACGGGCGGTATGGCTGGTGCATCGGATACCTTGACCTCGGCGATGACGTTTTGTCCTTTGTAGGGCTCAACCAGTTTCTCAGACTCCACGATCTTCGCCATGTTGGTCTTAGAGTACTCGTCCGGCTTCCACGTGGAATTTACGTAGTCAGCAACGGTGGGCTGCTTCACCAGGTAGTCCGAGCTCGGATTCCTGATGCACTTGGCTTCCCTGATGTCGGGACTCTTCTCCTTTGCTATCACTGTCTTGTTCGCTTCGTCGAAGGAGTCGTCCGAGTTCACCACCTCCACGTCCGGATCGAATGAACCATTGTTGTTGCAGTACTTGGTGCCGTGATGATCAGCAGGCGTTAAACCTCCGTATGGAGAATTCTGTAACCCGGTTAGACTTAAACGTTCATTCTCAAGGACGTGCGAGGACGTTTCCTTTACCTTATTGCTTTGATTACGTTGCGGCAAGGTTCCTGGTGTCGACGGAACACCAAGAGCAGCCGTTGCTTTGGCAACGACGGCTTCCTTTATCGTCGTTTCGCGTTCCAGGTAGCTCTGCCGACGACAGAAGTAAATAAACATATAAACCTAAACCAGGATTGGGTAGCGCCACAAATGCAAAGAAAAATACTGACTCTCTGATCGTGAGCCTGATGAGTCTGATGATGAAGATTTCGAGCATGCCTGGCAAGATTTCTTAGTTCCTTAGGGTAAGGTGTAGGTGCACGATGAAGCTGCCTAGGTAGTTCAGACTCTACCTCAGCAGCGAAACATATTCTCCTTCCAGTCCCAACAACAGAGCCTGGAATTGGGCCCACCGGTTGGTCCATTTCTACAGAAAACAAAAGAAATCCTTCGATTAACCCACAGTGTTCGAAGAATGATCTCATGAACTTTTCCATTCATCGCTATCTACATAACATCATCTTCATATATTCTACCACGTACGTTACCATTTCATTCGAAATCCTCCTGGTCATTGTCAACTAGGTGAAAGAAAAACATTGACCGGCATAAAGTAACTGACCTACGTCCTAGTGACGCTATTAATATATTAATTCAATCTTTCAAGAACTCTCTAGACTTATGAGCTTACGTTCAAGATCTTGTCGTGGTTTTTGAGGTAGCATGAAACAACTCAGGACCATAATGTCTTCCTCGGAATTGAAGTCCTGCTGCAGGGGTACCAAGGGTTGACTTTGGTTGTCGCTCAGCCACAGCGCCTTCAGGTTTGTCAGATTAAGCATAGAGACAGGCAAGAACTTTATGCAATTGTTAACGAGATTGAGAACTCGTAAGGATCCAAGATGACCCAGTTCGGGTGGGATGCTCGTGAGATTGTTCGAGCGCAACGAGAGGAGAGACAGGGCGGTGCAGCTTCCGATTTCCGGTGGAAGGCATCGCAGGTAATTATTGTCGGCGTTCAAGCAGTGGAGCTTACGGAGGAGACCTAACGACGATGGCAGATACTCTAGGAAATTCTTAGTAACTATGAGCTCCTCCAAGCTCGACATTTGGCCAATGTCGTCGGGCAGTGTGTTCAATTGATTGTCATCGATCTTGAGCGTTACTATTGTGCGTAAGTAGCAGAGACTATCCGGAAGTTGACAGATTTCATTGGTCGAAAAGTTCATTATAGATATGTCGCGCCATCCTTGAATTTCCGATGGAATCACTTGCACCGCGTTCATCGTGCAGTCGAAATGATTGAGTCTAACTAGCTGCTCTATGTTCACTGGTATTCTGCGGATCTCATTGCCATCGATCCAAAGTTCCGTCAGATTGGTCAGGTCGCCAACCACTTCAGGCTGCAATAATAATTTAGGGTTATCGCGTGACCTTAAATATTGTTCATCGATCGCTTGGAATGTTCTTTACTTACCAATTCGGTGAAGTCGTTATTGCCTATGTCCAATCTCTGAAGGTTAACCAACCTGCTCATGCTTTTTGGCAAGGTCATCATGTTGTTCTCTCGAAGCTCCAGAGTCCTTAGCGCTGACAGTCTTCCAAAATTAGCTGGCAAGTACTCGATGTAAGCATCATTTATGTACAACTCTCTCAATCCGACTATGTGCGTGATGGCATCAGGAAAACGTTCAAATGGATTAACACTGATATCTATAGAGCGAAGGTTCTTGCATTCCTTTATGCTATCTGGTAACTCCTTTATACCTAGAAACATAAAATAGTTAATAATATACTTGTGTACAAAAAACAATCTTACCGCAGATAAGCAGCATACTGACTATTTTTACTGAGATCTAAATATTCCAAGTTGATCAGCGAAGCGATGGCAGGTGGTAGCGTGCTGACTTCGTTATCACTTAAGGATAACACACGCAGTTCATGACACTGGAATAAGGGCCTTGGCAAATCCTTTATCTATAAAACAAAACATATTATCCTTACAAGCAAAAACCCTCTTCATACCCGGCAACAATGAACTTACCCTGTTGGCATCGAGATACAATTTCTCCAGTGTTCTTTCATAAATGAACACATCGGGTGGTACGTCATAAAGATTGCAGTGATTGAGCTGCAACTCGCAGACATCTTCCTCCTGCGTTCTGAGGCATGCAGCGCACTGCCACCAAGCACTCCCCATTTCACTCGCGTCTGAATAAGAAATACAAAGATAAAAAGAAACTAATAAAATCCCAACAAGAACTTTCCTCATCACCATCCTCTCTGAAGGAACAACGAGTCACTCAGTCCCTAAATTTCAAAATTGTATGACCCTACAGGATCATTCAAATCTGAATTCACAAGTTAATCTGCAGGTTAACCCTTTCACGAGGATGAGATATCTAATGAAACTCACTAGGAAAAGACAACAGGCTACTTACTTGTTACATTTGATATTGATTAACTATAGTCCGTAGCAGCACGCATCGCAAGTACATAGGAAAGGGTATAAACTCGTCGCTACGATAAGAGCGTAGAGAGAGGCAGACAGGTAACGCAGGTAACATTAAGCCACACAGGTAGACGTATCCAGGGTAACGAAGTCTGCCCTAAGTGAATTGAACGGCCTGTAAAAATACCGAGGAACCGGTAAATGCCGAGGAACGCCGAGATAACCGGATAAAAGAATTTGCAGCCACTGGGATGAGATCTCGCGAGCAGTCAAGAGGACAACAGTCCGGTCCCATGGAGCAGGGCGATTAAAGAATATCAATTTATTGATTACCCGATTGGTTAACGTGGTAAAGCTGAGAGAAAAGAATTTATCGTAAATTTTTATGCGAGAGACTGTTCTACGCGATAAGCTACGTTTGACAGGACTTTGATCGCTCGCGCTGGAGCGTTCGGCGTTCGACTTGTGAACTCACGTAAAATCCCGTACAACCGTAACTATGTCTATGCCGATAAAAATTCATGGGATCCGTAGCATGGGGTAACATGGCGGCTTAACTAGATACCATGTGCTGTGGAATGGGGAGGCAATGGGAGGATGGAATGCACTGGTGTGGACCATTTGCTTGAGATGTTTCAGGAGATGTGAAGGACGAAGAAGATGGGATGAGGATGGCGCGCTGCCATCTGGCGGGAATTTTTTGAAACTGTTATTGAAAATTGTAAGCGCCTGACGAATGGCAACCTTTGGTTATTGTTGATTTTTTTTCTAATAATTGTGCGATGACAGTTCTGAATCTTAAGGAAGTTTGTTAATGATGTTTTAAGATTTAATTCGTGTCATTATGGGTCAAGTACAGTTCATTATCCAATGGCGTGTGGAAGCTTTATCTTTGCGATAAAGCGGAATGAATATTTTTCACAGACTAAAGTAGATTGTAATAAATGTTGAAGATAACGACTTTATTGAAACAGAATTTTTTCGTGTCTTTTGGACATTGGAGAGTAGTTTTTGTTTGACTTCAATTTGCAATGATTTCGAGCTTGTATAAGAAAATAGTTGGCACTTCTCCGCCACCTGAACCTGATGTACCTAAGATACTTTGCGTCGGTGTCAATTGTCTTGATATTGTGACAGTGTGCGCAGAATTTCCACTGGAGGAGTCTGAACAAAGGTTTGTGTTATACATGAAGAATTTTGATCATGCGGTTTGGATGGTTCTCTGTTTAAAATTTGTCTTTTGTAGATGCTTAGAACAGAGGTGGCAAAGAGGAGGTAATGCGTCTAACACCTGTACTGTTCTTTCTCTCCTTGGAAGCTCTTGCGAGTTTTTGGGTTCTTTGAGTTCCGATCAGCATGTCATTTTTCTTGAGGATGATATGAGAAAGCACAAGATAGACTTTTCACATTGTCCTGTAATCGATGGTGTAGGATGTCCTGTGTCTACTGTCATCTTAAGCATTGCTACTGGATCCCGAACAATCCTTCATTACAATCCAAATCTTCGAGAATTGACGCTAAAAGATTTTGAGAAACTGAATTTGGAAGATTATAGTTGGATACATTTTGAGGTTTGAATTTGTGAGAAGATAAAGCATACTAATTACAGAAAACAATAGAAAATTCAATTTTAAAGAACAGAACATTTTCTCAGGGTAGAAATATCAGTGAAGTGATCTCTATGATGCAGTACGTAGAAAGTTATAATAATTCATTGAATACACGTCAGAGTGACGACAGTGGAAAACTAGAAACAAATCGCATTCCAATCACCATAAGTGTAGAGTTGGAAAAACCTAAACCAGAGTTGGTAGATCTTTTGCCATATGCAGATGTTGCATTCATAGCGAGAGATTTTGCACACAGTAAAGGATTTGACAATATGAGCGAAACATTAAGAAGTATCGGGGAAGAAGCAAAGTCTGGGTTAGTGTTTTGAGAAAAAAAAATCTTTACAAATTATAAGGTTTTAATATATTTTTTAGTGCCACAATTATTTGTGCTTGGAGCGAATGGGGTGCTATGGGACGAACTCCTGATTCAATGATAGTACAATCCCCATCATTTCCACCGAATAAAATAATTGACACCCTCGGGGCTGGTGATACTTTTAATGCAGCAACTCTTTATTATTTGAACACGGTGAAGACATCATTCGTTAAAAAAAGAGAAGAAGAGGAGAGTCATAAATCAAAAGAGACCTTCCAAGAATCATCCGAGACTGATAAAAAACGTGAAATAAAACAAAACACAAATATCGAAAGTACAGAATGTAGTCGTACAGAATTTATAAATGCAAACGTCTTACAAGGAGCAATTAATTTTGCATGTCACGTAGCCGGTGCAAAAATCGGATTGCGTGGTTACGACGGTTTAGAAAAGATTTTAAGAGATTTGTACAAATAAACTAAGAAACGAGATACTGTTTTTTACCAAAAATCACGCAGACATATATTGTACATTATAAAAGAATCTTCAATTGTATTTCGAAGCAGCGCTTCTAATAAATTTTAATTATTCAAAGTTCGCTTCATTTATTACTTTTTCGTCTCTCGAACAAAAGTGCCACGTGCTTATACAGGGTGTTCTCGCAAACTCAGAGACAAGGCGAGGGCTTGCGACTACGGAATAACTGACATGGAAAATAACTAGACGAACTGCGCGCGCAACGAACTTTACCTGCAATTATTTTGAAAATTACGCTCTAATTAAAAAAAAACCTATTCTTAAAAATCTTATTTTCCGCAAAGGTATCACCTGCTTCTCGGTTGTACCACCATTTTTTGAACACCCTGTATATAAACTTGCCTACATCATATAGGTAGCAGTTGATGGCAATCTGCCGGTTAT
>JARQSV010000737.1:516878-528690 GCA_030142285.1 Calameuta idolon | reverse complement strand
GTGAATTAGAAACTGTCCAACCCGCGTGAACGTAGTCGCATGTCCGTTCACGTACAGGCAACTTCAAGATACTGATATATCGGTATTTTTATTTATTTATTGATCCAAATTGAAAGTCGGTTGTTATCATTGCTATTGTTGTCGTTATTGTTGACGTGAATTAGAAACTGTCTAACGTCAAGATACTGATATATCGGTATCCTTTAGCGAACGATTATCGCGCTGCGAAACTCTTGACCGCGATGGAGCCACCGTCGGCCGATTCCGTTACGAAGAGTGACGGTTACGTAATGGATAGACGGGCAAACAAACAGTCAGATAGAGAATTTGAATAAGCAACACTTAAATTCTAACGATCGTAACGCGTGTACCCCGCGTAAGCATCGCGAGACACAATACGAGAAATTATAAAATTAAACGACAGTTTAATTTTGTAATTCCTCTTATCTCGAGATAAGATACGAAGAGTCGGCGGATATCGCGTTGGGCTTTATTGATCATTAAAAGTATATCTAATTATTATTTGTATTATTGTACGTAAGCGGTATACGGACGTACGGTATAAAGTAGAGTCACGTGTACCTCCAAGGCGATGTAAAATCAGCATGGAAATTCGTCACGTGCTATTCCCCGTATATACATGTGTATGTATATATATATATCGTGAATATACATTTAACGGCAGAATGTGTACTCGCCTTAACGATCTGTATTCCAGGGATTCCCCTGTATCACGATCCACCTACGCGTAAACTTGAGCGTTATGGAAAGGAATGGTGGGAGGGGCGTGTGGTGGGGAGAAGCGGGGGGGGGGGGGCATGGTAGCGGAATAAAAAATCGAAGCGGAAAACACGTGTCGCGCGAAAAAAAAAAAAATTTTTTTCAAACTGATCGATATGGATAAGTAAAATTATTATATGTGTACGTAGGTGTGCGAGCCGTTACGTAAATCTCGTGGCTGCATTTACATAGGTCTATTATTTCGCTGACGGTCTGGCGTGCCGAATGACGAGCGTGTACGTACGTGTGTGTGTGTGCGTATATATAGAAACGGGGTTTTAGGATTGTCGCGATAAGTACGAGTAAAATAATTACGTAATCGGTACGAGCGAATAATTGTTTGACGAATTTTGTGTGAAAGATAAAAAAAGTTTTTTTTTTAAAAGAAAGACCAATGACGTCATACAGAAACCCGTGGGAGACGGGAAAAAATTTCTCCCCGTGAAGTTAGACAATGGGATATCGTCCCGTCGATTGGCAAATTGAAAGAAAAAAAAAAAAAAGCGAAATTAAAGGCGAATCGACATTTGCGACAAGTGGTCGTTACCAGCACAGGTCACGTGTTGGACAATGAATCTACCTTACAGTCGTGATTAAATGTTGGTACGAAGAAAAAGAGAAAAGCGAGAAAGTGAGATTGGTGAAAAGAGCATAAAAAAAATTTTTTTTTTTTCCCGCCAAAAATTGACCTTACCATTTTTTCCCAAGCTTTCGCATTTCTCTCCCCAGGGCCGTTCGTGGCGCCGCTAGAATTCAATTGGAAACACGCCCACAGGTCGTTTTACCGAAAAAAATCAGTTCGAACGGTACGACAGGGTCCGCGGGGATACGAATGATCTCGCTTGGCATTTCCAAGGCGGTGTGGATGGAGCTTAAAAAAAAAAGTTAGTCACTCGCCCAACCTAACCCAACTCAACTCAGCGTATAACGCGCGTCCGTATGACTTATGCAGGATCCACAGGTCCAAAGAATGCCGATACCAAGCATAGAGCCCTGTGTACGGAGCATAAGAAACCAAAGCTCACCGGGTAGCACGTGACTGTGCAGCTCGCATAGTTCGCCCACTTAGCTATTACGTTACGTAAGGGACGGAGGCAACGAGGCGGTCGAGCAAGTAGGCAGCGGGCAAGTAAGGGGCGAAGGGTGGAGGGGTGAGCCGTGACTCAGAGAGATAGATAGAGAGCGAGAGAGAGACAGAGCGACGTGGCAATGGAGAGGAAAAAGGAGATAGAGAAATAGGTAGTCAGCCCAGGCCTCTACCGCTCTCGCGTAACAACCGCAGCCACTTATGCTGTAATATGGATATGTGTACATTGTTCGAGCGATGCATATGGCGACGCGTTGCTTAACGTCGAAGAAACTAGTTGAAGGGAAAAGAAAAAAAAAACAAAAAAAAAGGTAAAACCTACGGCAGATTAACCCGTCCCTATCAGTGACCGCTTATACCGCGGGTATAGGATTAGGTTGGCAGCCGTGAATTCCCACGTGCGGCTTAAGGCTGTTCCACAGTGCGATCGTGCTTTGTTTGTTCGCTAAATAATGGCCAGAGGGCGCGCGAGGCGCGAGCTGAAGAAATCACGTGGTCGATGGGACACAGGGCTGTGAACGGAGCATAAGAAGTGAATAAGTGGACGTATTATCGCGAGCGTCGTCCACGTTGCCGGCGTCGGGTATCGGCGTCGTCGTCGTCGTCGCCGCGGCTCCCGGTTCGCGTCTACGATAATTGGACGTTCGTTCCGTTGCGTGTGCGTCGTACGAGCGGCGATCGTGCAGCACGTGAGGACGTAAAAACGTGAGTGTTACACAACGCTGTTACGTAGGATGGACGCCCGGCGTCGGCAGGTGCCCCGATCGAATCGATAATTGCGAACCGAAACAATTACCAAGGAGTAGGGAAACCCGAAGTCCTTCATTCAGCCTCCGTGACGGTAGACACGCGGCGTGGTAGGAGTTACCGTCGATCACGGTATCGATGATATCCATCGCCGCGATCGATAGTCATCGATCCTCGATACGCGATTCCGTCCCGGCAGCGACTTACGCGCGGATCGAGAAATTCTCGATCTTTCCGCAACTCCGCTTCCCGATAATTCGAATCCCATTTAACGCGGGAGTTCGTTATACCTTTCCGCGTGCGATTCCGCGACGATTACCGCGTGCTGCGAGGGTTGCGCAATCGCGAGTCAATATTTTTTTTTTTATTCCAACCGAGCGCGGCTCCGCGACCGACCTGGGGGGCTGCAACCTTTATTATCGAATCAAGGTTCTTTGGCTTTCACTCGGCGCGGAATGGCAAGATACCAAGATCTCAATTGCACCGTTGCTACGTGGAATTGCGGACCTTTCGATATCTTTGTCCTTTGCCCCCTTCCATTTTATCATTGGCTACAGGTATTATAGACTTGTGCGCAGAGTTCGATCTGCACGTCGATCGAGCACGAACCTGAAATTCCATTATGACGTCACGAGTAGACGAAATTTCACTCAACCGCTCGTCTCCCGTTTGCCGGAACAAAGACAAGGCGGCTTCGCAAGCAGCGACGGGGTGGGCGGTCGCGCGCTGCACAATTTTTGGACGATTTTTGTCTGGCTCGCAGACCGTCTGAGACTTTAGCAAAGACTGGCGTGATTTATCCGTCCGTCTGTCCGTTCGTTTCGCTTTGCGTTTCTTCGTTCTTGTCTCTCCTCTTCGCCTCGGTTCAGCCCCATCTCTCTCCTTCCTTCGTCCTATGCCGCTCGCGTCTCTTCGTTAACGCGTCCCGACGCGACCCCCTTTGTACGCGACATAACCCGTCGCAGCTTTATTTTCGTACGCGCCGTGTAATGACGTACGTGAAACCGTTTGAGGGAATTATTTTTAAAAATCCCTTCTAAAGCAGCGGTCCTCGTAGCTGGTACGTTCCTCATTCCGCATTGTCCCTACGTGGATTCATTTCGTGCGCAGACGAACTGCGCAACCGTCCAGTAAACACGGAACGCATCGTCCTCCCGACAAGCGGGGGCCCGGTGCCCTCTGGTGAGCGTCGCTTTGTTTTCCTTCGCTGCGTCAAGAAAGTCGCGCTGGAGTTTATTAATTTTGACGGTTACGAATACGGCAGCCATTGATCTCGCGGCTCGAGTAACTTACGTAAGGGTGGGTGGAGACAGTCTAGACAGCTTTCGGTGAACTGGGTACATACAATTAGTTTAACGTACACCGAGACAGTAATTTCTTTAAAGCCAGGAGTCCGAAGAGCGTTTCGAGGTTATGCGTAAGAGCGATTTAAAAATGTAACGTAGCCGAATGAAATTTACGTAATAATTAATACATCGATGGAAGCCGATCGATTCGTAATGAGCCGCGCGGTGTCTCTGTCGCGTCGAAGGTGAGCTAACGGTTTTGTAAAATAATTCTCAGTTAGCGCTCCAGATACATAACTTGAATGGCGCTCGAGCGCCAAGCGGGAAATGGGGATCCGGACACTGGGGACATCTGGCGGGAATCGAGTGAAGCTAAAATACGTGTGAGAGGAGGTCAGCGAGACGGGCTGACGTTCGAGGGAGGTAAAAAGAAAAGAAAAATTAACGGGTGGGAGGAGACCTAGACACGGATGATCCGCGAGCCGTGCTTAAGGCGAATCCTCAATATCTTTTCTTTATTAAGGTCGATTCGTGAAATCTCGCCGCTTATGCAACGGACGGATCCTTCGCGGTTCGTAAACGGCTTATTCGAGTGTCCCGGTAATAACGGAATTAGATTTCGAAAGTACCGTAACTTCGGACGAACAAAATCCACGGGGTCGGGTGGCTCGAACGTAGCTCCCGGTCGCTATGGTTTTTAGTCCCAACGCCGATCCCGGGGACTGTTAACAGTGTCGGTGACTGTGGTCGTCGCTGATCCTCCGGGCCCGATGCTGACGCTCCCGACTCTAACCGATTAACTCGAAGATCGGCAATGAATCAGCGCACGACTCGTGCTTCCCGTAACGGTTAAGTATCACCCGTTACCTCCCACCAGTAATACCGTCGACTGATTGCGAAGCCGAAGTTAGGTTACAGACTCCCACGAGATGTAAGACCCAACTCGCATCGAACCAAGTCGTACCGATATTATTTATTCGATGAGGCCCCCCCCCACCCCTCGATCGGGCCCGACTTTCATAGCTCAACTCGAGCATTTACGAATTACCATCATAACGGCGCACTGTGCTTGACTCTATCGGTGGGGACTCGATTGATCATTTTTTATAACACAGGATTGCCGAATGATGTACTTTTTTTTTTGAGAAAATTTCTCAGTCATCGAGCCTATCAGGATCATCAAAAATTGGCCACTTTGCCAGCTACCGTGTACCTGGTCCGATGTCTCACTCGAGATCATCATCTTACCC
This sequence comes from Calameuta idolon, assembly GCA_030142285.1. Lineage (NCBI taxonomy): Eukaryota > Metazoa > Arthropoda > Insecta > Hymenoptera > Cephidae > Calameuta > Calameuta idolon. Next base: position 523,540 of record JARQSV010000737.1, on the reverse strand, counting down.
GACCGTCTCCATCCGTCTCTCTCGGACCCCCCCGTGTCCCACTGTCTTCCAGCAGGCCTCCCATTAGCCGGCGAAACACTTAAACGCTCAAATGGCCGCTTTTAAGGAGCTATCAGTGCGTGGCTTTAACGGGAAAAAGGCCTTCCACTTGGACAATCTCGTTGAGATTCTTTGTCCCGGTGCAACCTCACGGTGGGGCATAGCAGAGCTGTTTACTATACGTCGAGAGTCCCGTGTCTCCTTTGCCTGCCGGCTGGTGATACTTACCGGTGACGACGGTGGCGGCGCTGGGTTGGTCGCTGGTTGCCCACACTGACTGAGAGGGGTCTCACCTTTGCTCCAGATTGCATGTCCCGTGAGTGCAAGATGTGGAACGCCGTCGAGCGTATCCGGGCCACTGGTTAACGATAATGCTTCGATCTTTTTCAAGAGAAATGGGCATACGCCCTTTATTTCTATTTCGTTCCTGCCGTACCGAGCGCGATTCGATCGGTCCACGTAGAAGACGCCACGAGCGTAGCGACAGGAGCGCCGGCGGCGGCGATCTTGGGAAGCATAGAGTGAACCTCCACCTCGGACTTTTAAACTGTCGTATCTCTCTAATTCTTCCATCTAATTGTACATCGACGGGTTCTACTGGTATGGATCTCCTGATAGCTGCACCGGCCAGTATCTGATTACTTAACTATGTTCCGTTAGTCTCTTGCCACATGGTTAGTTATGACAGTTAGGTTAGGTATGCAGATAGACAAGGATTGCACCATAGAGACCAACGGACACTATGGAAGTTGCTATTACGTCGATTATCTCGGCTCTCTTGACCGACTAGGAAAAACCAGGAAGGCTAATGGATATAGCCACTTGGCTCATCGTAAACCCGCGAAAAACTTCCATTATGCTTTTAGGTATCTGCGTAATACGAGTATCCTTCGTGAATTCTCAATAAGTCTCGAGGAAAGTTTTTTTACGGCGTTTGCGCTGTATATATATGTATACATCGGTACAGTCGATCGGCCATGAGCATATAAATATTCCGTACCGTGTGTAGACAATCGTTTCCGTAAACACGAGGCACGGCGCGCATGCGCGAGTCACGTTAACGCCATCGAGAGTCCGCGTGGCGAACTGTATTACCCGATCAAATATGGCATTATAGGAAAAAAAAAATTTTTTTTTTAAATTAATTTTTTCAAAACGCAATCATAATAATTTCCAAATAAAGTACTGTAAAAAAAAAAAAATATACTTTTCATCCCAAATTTACTCTCGTGCTATCTGAAAATCAGGTACCACGAAAAACGACTTGAATCGCTGTAAAATGGATTACGGTACTGGAATTAAAAAAAATGGCGGCACAGACGAGCACGACATAGAAAGACGAAAAGAAGGTAATACACGACGGTGGGGGTGAAAGGAGTATGAAGTTGATGTGGGGGGGGGGGGGGGGCGGTTAAGGAACGAAGAAAGAGAGAGAGAGAGAGGGAAGTGCGCAAGAGAAGTGGAGTGGTCCGAGGGCAAACGGGAAACTCCGCTCGAGTGACCCAGTGGCCCAGATCGCGAAAAGATCCAACCAGGGCGCTCCTACAAAAGGCCGTTCCTCGAATTAACGTGAAATTATCGCAACGCGCGGAAAGCGTCGCGACGTCATTTTCACCACCGAGGTGGTTACGCGCGTAAGACGTTGCACGAGCGTGAACTAGATCAACGGAGGAGACTGCGGCTGATCTTGCAGATCTGGGTCTCTTCTGTTTCAATGCACGTAAAAAAATGCCCCCAAAAGACGAACCAGTAAGAGTTCAGCATTACAAGGTCAACTTTGTCACCTCTGGTAAAGGCGGTTAATGGACGCTTTCTTCGAATCTATCGGTTAATTACTAATTAAATATAAAAACCAACAGTCTTCATAGAAACGACGTCAATTTCGTACCGGTACATTTTTAAGGTCGATCGACGTACCTAAATAGTATTTTTTTTTTTTAATGTGAAAACCGGGGGGGGTCCGATGATGATTTCAAAAATCCATGACACCTTCCGACGCCAAGCGTCTCTACCGACGACCAAAGATAACGCACGAGTTATCGCAGTGCACTGGAAGTCTCATGGTCGTTATTTCCATGGAACAGTCATGGTCAGACAACCATGGCAAGCGTGTCTTCCTGTATCGCGCAATTCCATCGTTATCGTCGTCATTCTCAATGCGCGATATAGAGTCGCGACGCCAAGCGTCTATCCGCGCGCTGGATGGGTGAGGGTCGGGGGTAAGTCGGCATCCCCATACACATCCAACAAGTTAACCCATTACCAAGGACCCCGACACAGCCTTTTTCGTGGCTGATAAAATCCTGGCTAGCCTTGAGGCGTTGCGACGCCGAGTACACGGACGACGGAATTCCGCGGTAGCGTCGGCCTTCCGCACGCGAGAGAGACGGCGACGGGAGTAAGAGAAAAAAAAAAGAAAAAAGTAAACGTGACCAAAAGAACGAGGTTTCTCGCTCCGCGATAAATTAAGCCGCGCAAGGCCGTATCAAGTACACGTAATGCCTTCTCCCTTTGTGTCTCTCCCTCCTGCCGTCCTGCCGATCACACGTATATCCTTTATAAAACCGGACTGTCGCATCGATCGATCGATGCGAAACGCTGACGGTCAAAAATCAAATTTCAGGTTACAGGACGTTTTTGATATGCGAGAAAAAAAAAAATTTTTTTTTTCAGTCACGTATATCTGTATTGGGCCTTATCGTGATTATCAGGAGCGTCTGTAGGTCGAGAGGGGGTCCCCGTAGGAGGTAAGTGGTCAGGCCCGTTATCAGGCGCATATGGCTACACGATGTTGCCAAAGCGGGGGGGGCACTGGCTCGTAAGACCCTACCAAGGTACCAGAGGTACTGCTGGAGGTTACCTCCTGTACGTTTCGCGTGCTCGCGCCACCTCCTCTTGTTATGTAACGATGTTAACTGTAAATATTTACCGGAGCCCCGAGAGAGCGCGACGTGCGCGTCGGTACGGAAAGTAGACCGAAAGAAGGTAGGAGGCCGCGTTTAAAAATACAAAAGTGGAACGTCTCGTAAACGCCTCTGGAGACTTGTCCCACGGTCTGGTCGGTTCTTGCCTCTCATTGGCTATTTTCACTGTTTCCATCCTGGGCGAACCCTGTGGAGGGTTCGTCATTGTCATTGGCTTTTTTCACCCTAACCAGACCACCGGTCCGGCGTGGCTGAACAGTGAGGAGCTGTTAACGATCAGGGCAGCAGCGACGTCACTGGAAAGTTTAACCAGGATCGATAAGAATTTTAAATTTCTTCCTGATGACTTTTCGCCTTATCTAGGTCGCGTTCGGCGCGAAGAAAGAAAGTCCCATTTCGCACTCTACTAAATTCAGAGATGTCACGGGGCAGGGGAGTCTCTGTATCTTCGATGGTCTAGTCGAAACTACTTTTTCTATGGATTTTCGATAATCGATTATCGCTTTGCCGATCGACGAGATCATTCGAGATATCTGGTCGGAGACGATTTCAATGATTTTTGAGGATTTTTTTTGTCGCTTTCCTATACCTGCCGCGAGTGCGAGAGAGACGGTCTTATGGGACTTCGCGTGCGTTAGACAAGGACGAGCGTAGCGGATCGTCGAAAAGCGGCACCTTTCCTCTCGATTTTACCGAGCTTCGATTTTGGTCATCGAAGTGATCGTTACTTTCGAATGACCTTTAATGTCGATATTTTTCGCTGCCGTCGCTCCCAACGAATTTTCCTCGGGCACTCGAAGACGCATATTTTATTTCGTTCCGCGTGATCGTTATGGCTCTCGCGAGTCGTTGTCAAAGAAAATGACGAATTTTCTTCTCTCGGTTACCTTTAATAGCCTTGGCACTCCGAATGTCAACTAACGGGGTGCTCGGTGTTCTCGGGCGTGTAACTGACAATCAGGCGATGCCCGGTAAGAAACGAAATCTGGACACCATAGCGGTATTTATCCCGGCAATTCGGCAGTGGGTGTGCGTAGGTCTCATTGATCATTGAAGCAAATCGATCGTCACTCGTCAGCCGAAGAAACGGCAAAACGCTCAAATTCTGCGAGAGACCGTTAACGCAAAAAACGGATCAGCGAAAGAGGCCAAAATTTACGCTCGGATTTATTTTTCCTTTCGAATTTCTAAAAAAAAATTTCTGTTGCCGAAAAAAATAAAAAAAATCAAACATAAAAAAAAACAGTCGTCCTCGTGATTTTTCCGAGACGAACGTCGGGGACGTCCAGTCTAAATCGACGCACCGTCCCGAAATTGGGGTTTTGGGACATGTGTTGCGTCACCCGTGCTCGAGAACTTAGCCACTCTCGTGTTCTCTGGGTCATTCGATTCTTTAAATAAAATAGAAGAAAATAAAAAAAAAAGAAAAAAAATTCAACCCAACCACCAGCCAGTATTATCAGCTACAATATATTCCATACAATGTATGTATACCAGCTACAATATATATATATATATATATATGTGCGAGACTCATCTGTTTAAAAAGAATTTTTCAAATTTGTTATAAATAAAAAAAAAAATCATTGGCACTCTAAAAAAAAAAAGCCACTACCCGTTCATGCATTTAAATATATTACGGCAGTGCTCACAACCCACCGTTATTACGTTGAGGATCCGCCTAATAATGTAAGCCGTTACATGTGCACTTTCTTACGCCAGCCGAACAGCAACTCGGGTACGACAACAAAACTGGCGCAGGACGTGAAAGTAGCCAACGGGTTCAGCGCCAGAAAGCATAAGAGCAAACACAAGAAAGACAGTGAAACCCCGTTTCGATATTTTATTCCATACTCCGTCAATATGTCATCCTTCTCCGATGCCCCCCCCACCCCAACGTGTCATCGTCAGCCACCAAGCCAGCCGTTACAGAAGCCAGTCCAGTGCCGGGCATTAAATCCTCGCGCCCAAGAAACTACCTCGCATTGAACTTGTACGCTCAAGGATCCCGTGACCCGGAAGAGCCCTGGCCACCAAAACAGATTTCACAAGCGTGGCACGGTTTCGCGCTTGCCTACCCGCTTCCCTCCGATCCCCGCGACCCGTCCGATCGCCTACACTCATCCAAATGAGTACAAGCTGCTCGTGTAACGCGCTTAAGAGAGTCAGAGAGAGAGAGAGAGAAGCTGGTGAGAGGTAAGAGTCACTTATTTCGTACCCAGCCAGCTCCTCCAGGTAGTACAACGGTCTTGTATAATCAGAGATACATAGTCAAGGCATTAAGGCAGCCACAGTAATCATCAGGTCGAATTCCAGGAGCGTCTTTCTCGTTAACCGTACGATGAGTCCTCTCTCTCTTTCTCTCTCTCTCTCTCTCTTACAACGTACCGCTAGTCCCTCAGTTATGAAACGGGGTACGGGTTACGAAACCCGAGGACGTAATATCATCGCGATGTAGGCGAGCACACGGCGTCGCCCGGAGCCGGAGCGACTCCTGGTGGTACCGTTAGATTTTCTCTAGTCGAGTATGGGAGCCCAAAGCAGTTGCGCGCGCAGTCCCGCGTATCCTAGCAACCAAGTCGCCGCTCTCGATAACAACACAACAACTACTGGAAGACGTGACGGTAACGTAGAGAGCGTCGATACCTCGAGATTTTAAATAAAGACGCGTACGAGCGTCGATTTAATTGAAACGAGGTTATTTAATGTAAATATCAATCCGTAAGAGAAATCATTGTGCCTTTGCCTGACTGTGTAAAACGTTGTTATACGGTTGTTACCGTTTCGAAAGAATCTACCCAAGTGTAAGGTTAGGTTCGAGTTAACCCTCGTAGCAGATGGCGCTGGCGTAGTCTTTTTTTTTTCAAACGGTCCCGGAGAAAGTGGATGGCGTTACCATCCGAACGTTTACTGACCTACATTACCCTCGAGCAAGATCATCCACTTGCGTCCCTCCCGACCCCCCCTCTCGCTGCCACTCATACAATGACTTCGTACGTATCGGATAATACGAAGGCACAGTTATCTTACTGACTGTCTGACCAATAAATGACTAACTGGATACCGATCCTCGTTTCTTTCGACGTCGAAGGTCGTCGGTGGTTGACCTAAAAAGAAAAAAATAATAATTAACAGACCGTCGCTTTATTCTGTAATTACCCGAACGGTTGGTTTTTTGAGACTTAAATTTTGAGGAGGTGAAGGAGGCGTTGTGGGAGGTGGAAACGAAAAACAGGATTTCTATCATCCTGTCCGCGGACAGGATCCTTCTCATAGACCCAGCGAGTTGATCTAGGAAAACCAGGATCCTTCTCATAGACCCAGCGAGCTGATCTAGGAAAACCAGGATCCCTCTCATAGACCCAGCGAGCTGATCTAGGAAAACCAGGATCCCTCTCATAGACCCAGCGACCTGATCTAGGAAAACCTGGATCCTTCTCATAGACCCAGCGAGCTGATCTAGGAAAACCTGGATCCTTCTCATAGACCCAGCGACCTGATCTAGGAAAACCAGGATCCCTCTCATAGACCCAGCGACCTGATCTAGGAAAACCTGGATCCTTCTCATAGACCCAGCGAGCTGATCTAGGAAAACCTGGATCCTTCTCATAGACCCAGCGACCTGATCTAGGAAAACCAGGATCCCTCTCATAGACCCAGCGACCTGATCTAGGAAAACCTGGATCCTTCTCATAGACC
>JARQSV010000737.1:491595-516778 GCA_030142285.1 Calameuta idolon | reverse complement strand
AAAAAAAATTCCCCAAAAAAATAATAAACGTGAGTACCTCATCAAAACTCATTCGTTATTGACAGAGAGGATTCCGATAAGAGTCCGAGTAACATCGAGATTATCAGACGGTGTGACGAGTCCAAGTAGAAGGATCACGTATGTCGTCCGAAACGCGTGTCCCATATTGTACACACGTGGAACGCGTGTGACAATAATCGTCGAGACAACAAAAGATCTTGAGTAGGAAGACAAAAGAAAATTGTTTAACGTAACGTAATACGCGTAAGCGTGGATTATCGTAACGTGTCTTGGGACGATACCGCGAGGATACAATAAATACGATTAAATGAGGTTTCGAGAAAAGTAACAAAGAGAATTTAGTATTTTCACTTACCTTCGTCGAGCTGTATATATATATATATATACACAGTCAGGTATAGTAAAAAAGGCCAATGCCAAAATACCAATGGATTCCTTGTTATTGATTCGCTAATTTATTATATAGCCAAATTGGTTCTTCGTTTTCGCGCTTGGTCATTATAGCACTTGGGCAACTTGCATACGTAAGGTGCATACACGGTTACTGCCACAGTCAGCAGTCATTCAGCTCAATGACCGATCGACGCCCATAGTGCATCAACAGAGACAGAACGACGCTTGGCGTACGATTGGAAAGCTCCGCTTCGCAAGGATTGCGCAAAGGATAAGCGTGGCGAAGTGGCCGCGGAACATTTTTCTCTCTCTCTCTTTCACGCGCGCGCGCGCGCGCGCGCATATACCTTTTTTTCATCTCTTTTCCCCAGGCTGCTGCTCTTTCTTTCAGCCGGGACATTGAACCATGGCCATTCGAGGTCGATGAGAAGAGAGTCGTTTATAAAGTTAGAAGTTCTTGGCTACACGAAGCGACTCTCGGCTACTCTCGCTCGGCGTAGAGGCCACTTTCTCCTGCGGTGAACGTGTAACTTGAGAGAGAATTTGCTCGAGAGAGAAAGAGAGGAGAGAGAGAGAGAGAGATCCTAAATCGCATTACCCTCTTTTCATAGATCACTTATCGCGAGGACTTTCTTGAGAAATGTTTTTTTTTTTTTTTTTTACTTCGTTTCAAATTTCCCGCCAAGAGCCGATCGCGTTAACGGTTGAAAATTTGAATCCCGCCACTGAACGATCGTAACGGAAATATCGCGAGGATCGTTGTGCAGTATTTTCATCTTGTTTTTGAACGCCCGTTGAATCACACCATCCGGGATAGGATCGACTCGAATTCGAGGCTCGACGACAATGTCGTGATAATTTTAGTGATGCACGCCCACCGGCATGCGCGGGTTGCGCAATTCGGCTGACGCGCCGTAGAATGCGGCAGTGCAGACAGGTTAGGTGATCGCGTTGCGTATTTCACGCTGGAACCGATTTTCATTGGCTTTGGGAACGCACACTGACGTTTCACCTGGATGCACGGAGCCTCGACGAACTTCGAGTTCAAGTAGCGCCGCTAGGTGGCTAACGCGTCAAACGCACAGTCACAGCTGACTCAGCCGAATGACCGGAAGTGTAATCGAGTCGAGAAACTCTCGTGCGATGAATATTTTTTTACAAATTTCACGACCGAATCGCCATATTGGTTTTTTACAGGGATTCCAAAAAAAAAAAAAAAAAATTAAGGACAACTTACAACGAAGAATTTCGCTCTTTTACTCGGCTCGAGAATTATAAAAATGACTGACCAATATAGAAATCAGGTCAAATCTCATTCTATATGTATACAGTTCTCAGAGGGAGGTGTTCTTACCTAATATTTATTTTAAGTGAATTTCTAAAATCCCCAAAGTGGCACGTGCCGTTTAACAGGACCCGACCGAGCCCGGCCGAAATAATCCGAAGCGCCCCCGAACGCTTCTCGCGGATAAGGTTCGATCTAAATTTTACGTAGGAATCTACGATTATGTCACCGGCCACCAGCCAAGCGTCCACATCTCAATTTTGTACGTCTCTCAGCGCCATTTAGTCCGCGCGAAAATCTGATGATTCGACGTAATCGCTTATCTATCCAGAGACGGTCCAGTTTGCCATACGAGAGGCAGAACAACAAATGAGACCGTCCAGGCCCGACCTCGATTCCTCGGATCGTTTCGCGTATCAAAATGATAAATACATTGATTTCTTTACGTAACACGTACGTGCCGATTATCTTGCTCGAGTGCTTATAATGAAAAAAAAGCGTCGCGACGCGACGCGCAACGCTCGACTGTCTTCTTGAGGCTGAAGTAACGGCGCGCAGCAAACGTAAGCGCAGCGACGCGTTCCACTTGATCCAGGAAAGATCGGCAGGGCCGTAGCCGTGAGGCGAATAGGTCCGGGGGGGAATCCCCGATCGGGACCCTGCCAGGAGGAGCAGCCGGCAGAGGCTCCAAGAAGCGCGGGGACGTAATAGCGATTAGTCGTAAGGCGGAATTAGAAAGGTCTCGGCAAGAATGTTCCCATCTCCTCCTGGACTGGGCCCGGTCGGTCGGGGGAGGCCGAAGCGTTTCGCGATCCTCGTGAAGTCTAGTTTAAGTAAAGTAGGTCTCTGCCTACTATCCGGAGCACTTGACCTCGATACTTCCTTGGCTCTTTCACCAGGTGCCAGGAGCATCTCGCATTTTTACATAAGCGGGCACCGCTCGATCGCATCGGACGTCTTGTGCCAGAGCGAGACTAACGGGTAGCCAAATAGCCTGGGACCGTCCGACGATATTTTTAGGACAGGGTGATGAACGTGTCGCGAACGAAAGAAAATTGATTTATAAAACAAACAATCAATGTAGATCGATCGATCGTGAAAACATATATATATATATATACGATTACCAAGCAGCGTAATAAAATTCTTATCAAAATTTCGTGCCATCGTGATTATCAGAAATAGAATTCGTTGGCGCGGCTACGATCGTACTCACAAAAAATCAGATAGCTTATATCGATATATCGAATTTTTTCAAGGTTTAACCTCGACCCGAAGAAATGAAGATTAAAGGGATCGAAAAAAGAAGAAAAAGAAAAAAAAAAGATGCCGAGAATACGTAAATCAGAAAATTGCTCGAATTACGAAATAAGTGTCAAGCCAGAACCACGTACAAGCTCTCAAGGGAAGGCTGTCTCAATGTTGTCCCTGAACTTGAGCTCGGAACGAAAGAACAGAAGCAGGAGAGAGAGAGAGAGAGAAAAGAAGAAGAAGAAAAAAAAAAGAGAAGAACTTTATAGAGAGCACTTTGAAGAGGCACTCGAGGCCGTTCCGTCTCGTTTCGTTTCACTCGTGGGTCGCTGGCGGTTCAATGTCTTCGAAAGTTTCGCCAATCCCGGCTGGTCCGCTCTCGAAATTCCAGCCTCGAGATGATATTACATTGACTGGCACAACCACGGGTTACGCATGCCGTAGAGTAACAGAGAACGGGCTCCCGTGGATTAAGTGGCACCGGTGAAGTATTACGCCTAATGCCTTGGTTACGATTTCGAAAGCCTCTCACCGTCCCCCCCTCTCTCTCTCTCTCACCCCTTTTCTCTCTTCCTTTCTCTTCCCGACAGATCGCAGGAATACAGCGCGCCTACCTAGAGGAACTTGTGCGAGTTCTGAAGAGTTCATTGCCATTTCCATAATGCGCGCATAGGATATGCGCGTATTTAACACGTGCGCTTGTAACGTGTCCATACACGTTTTGGTCGGTGTACGTTATAAATATAGACGAGCTCAAATCCATTATTCAGGGCCGATGACATCAGCCGTGCTCCTTTTCAAATTCTACCGCCGTTAAAATTACTTTCTCCGCTCGACGGAGGGCGGCGCGCCCGTCGCACCTCGTACCCGTTTGACAGTTTAGGGTTATGTCAGGCTATGCTAGGCTCGCTCGAGGTCACGGGTGATCGGTCCGTACGTTATTGCCGCAGCTTGACAAATAACGAAGATCAAGAACTGTGCAGGAAGTTGTGTACCTTGTGACGAAAATTAATTCCGCTCAGTGCCTCCTTGTCAGTGGATCGGAGCTGCCAACTGCTTTCACCGTGACGACTACTGGTGAGCGTAAGAGCAACGTTCTTGCCGTCCTCTCTAGGATCGTGGAGGTTAGGTCGTTTCATTCGCACTGCACGGAGAGAAAGGCAGCGGTCGCTTTGTTGTTGTCGCGGCAGGACAATAACATTAAAATGTAAGCGTAAGGAGATTGTCGTTTACGCCTGGTGGAAAAAGAAATCACGTAGGTAACGTAGGACGCGGAGTGAAGCTCGCGCGACGCTGTTTGACACGAGTGACGTTTCACTATTTTTATTTTCTTCACGTTGGCCGATTGTCTCACAGTCCTATTATCCAAGTGCTTGTAACCAGGCTACTTTCATTAACCGCTAATAGCCCAGTCAGGCAATTTCTTGGCTCGCGAACGACCTGCACGCTTGCGCGCGAGGGAGGCAGGCAGGCACGCGAGCTTGGCGCTACTGCCGGCGATGGCGCTGCCGTCGGGGCAGCCATAGGGAAACTACGTGCGAGCGCGGGATTCGAACGGGGAGAGAAAGAGAGAATCTCGTCTCGTTGCGACTCTTGTAAATGCGTAACAACTGCACTCTGGGCACGCGATGCACTTTCATAAAACTTTCAGCTTTCCATCGACCGCGAAAGACTAGGGAAAAAGAAACGGCTGCCTCCCACGGTACTGGCTCTACGTTTACCGGTCGGTTGATCTACTATTATCCTACGAGTACCGCAACTCGATATTAAGGGACACGGCAGGCTGGATCCTTTCGCTTGGAGATATTATTTGTGACGATTGTATTACGGTGAGAGAAATTGGAGAAATAATGAAAAGCGTGTCGAGGAAATTTTTATTATACGAACGATCGTATGACTTGGGTAGTCCGGACGCCGTTAGAAGCCCGGGCGGAAAGGGAAAGGCAGTTAGTGAGAAAGAAAGTGTAGTTACCGGGTGGATGGGGGCTCTTTCTTCGTTTTAGTTTCGTGATCCTGGTCAGGACCTAAACCAAGTGTGTCCGTTAGTCCGGAGCCCCGTTCCGTTAATCCGGTGGTGGGGGGGGGGGCGTGCGTGGAAGGTGCTCGACGCTGTAAAACGCGGAGAAGGTGTCGGAAGCAATCGGTAAGGATGTCGGCTGCGGATTTCTGGCCCGTAGAGAAAGAGAAAGGTGAAGTGCACGCAGGCTCTTTGCCGGAGAAGAAAGTGCAACGGTGACTCGTACCCTCCTTCTCCTTCCGAATGGTCAGAAAAGTCAGGATCGGTTCATCCTCGTCTTACTCGTTCCGCTCCCGACCGTTCCGTCTCTCTCGATCTTTTCTTGATTGGTCGTCTCCCTCCTTGACCTCGTGACCTCTTACTCCCTGCTTCTGGCCACCTTCACCTTCCACGTTTAAGAGCCTCGGGAATTACGTGCTCTACACGCACCTTGCGGTATAAGGACCTACCTCAAGATCGTCAATTGGAATGCCTGGAATCTCGTCTTCAAGGATTAAACGGTGAATTTGGAGGAGCAGCTTCGGGGAATCCCCTAAAGCATTCAAAGGGTCGTCTCCTCCCATTGTAAAGGCGATGAATTACTTTACTTGGAAATTAACGGGGTACCGTAGCTTGAAACTTTGCGCAATCTTCTCTAGGCAAACCGCGAGAACTTGATCCTCCGTTGCTTGCGTCGCGGTTGACTTTCTACTAAAATTTTTATTCCCTTTCTTCCTATTTGTTATATTCCGCGGCTCAAAGAGAGGCTCTAGATTCCAGAACCAATCTTCCCAGCGATTCGACTGCGCTCACGGAGTAATTGCTTGAAGTCTTGATCGAGGCTCATTATCAATGAAACCTCTTTGTTCTCGATGCTAATCGCAAGATAAGCGCGAGTCAACGTTAATGGAGTCACGCTCGCGTTCGCCTCGTTGTGACGTAGCCTTGAGAAAAATGGGTCGAGCGACCCGATAGCAATGAGAATGATTCCGGCGAGGAATTGTCTTGCGCATGCGCGCTGCATCCCGTCGAGTTCTCCGTTGACACGTAAGGACGAAGAAAAAGTGTTAGGAGAGGAAAAAAGAAGAAACATGGCCGCCGTTAAGAACACGCCTTCCTCACCTGGCGTATCTAACAACGAATTGTATCCACGGCGGTACGCGAAATACGACGAAACCGATTCCTAATCGCAATAACGAAGTGATAAAGTGCGTTGCAGCAATTGCAACGCTCCAAAGAGCGCGTTCGATTGTTTAATTCACCTGGCGGGCGCTAGCGGTGAATCAGGCTTAAACGGTGCGATAACGGCAGGTCACGTGACTGCTACAAATAGCCGAATGTATCATCACCATGGTGTCGCACCGAGTATGTTTTTTATTTTCGAAATTACTCAGTTAATCATGCGCGATAAAACCGTCCCGTCCGAGTAAGTGTACGGGATGGTTCGTGTCATGTATTTATGCACTTCTATATATATATATATATATATATTGAGTGCAATACTCACTCGGCTAGATACGTAATTCCCGATGAGTGACGAAACTCTATCCTTTCCTTTGTCAGAAACGAAGATGCTTGCTTTATTGCGCATGCGCAAATACATATATATATATATATACACACACCATGAAGTGTTACCTATCGCAATATATTGTACTACTCTTTGTGTAATGTAACCGTGAGAATTGGACGTTTTCACTTATCGCACCGTTATCCATTTTCAATTGAAAAAAAAAATAAATGAAGACGATGAGAAACAAGAGCGAATCGTTATCGCTTGCGCGTTCCTATGCATTTGTAATAACATTAAGTATCTTGTGTTTCCATGCTGAGAGTGCAAAAGTATCCTTCGCAGATTGTTGGTCTTTTTCGCGAATCGTTATCATTTTTTATTTTTATTATTTTTTTTAATTAAAACGCACCAATCTCTCTCTCTCTTGCTCTCTGCAGATTTCTTTGTATCATAGTCAATTATTATATTTTGCGAGACTGCTCGTAGCAGATTTCGAAAGTTGCATGAAAACAAACTGTTTATGCGCAACGTCGGTATATATATATATATATATATATATTATATATATATATTTAAAAAGTCATAAACAGGTATCGATACTGTTTACTGGCCGGATCTGTCTTTAATATATATATATATATATGTTCCGTTAGGATTCTATGTACTTCGTACAAAGTGAGTCTGAGCGTCAATGACGAATGCCAATCGTATTACGTAGAACGCGTGGAAATAAAACAAAGGTCCAGCGGAACAAAGAGAGCACGATGAAAAGTCTCGAAAATAGGTGCGATGCGTCGTGCGCATGATCGAATTCCTTTTGGGTGTCGCACTCTGCCTCGCGTAATGTATTTATGTAACAATGAATTTAGCCGTCTCAAACAAAGAATGAGTCGAGCAGTGGGCCATGCGCGGATCTCGCCGGCGCACGGTATGCGAGGACTGGTGATTCGGGTTCTCGGCGGGAAATTCAAAATGAAGTAAAAAAATATTGAACTCGGCCAAGAATGAAAAATGACGAAATTTCGTTTTTTGTTTTTTTTTTTTTTCTTCACAGGCCGCAAGGAAGATCCGAGGAGCATGGCAACAGGGTGCACCGATCTGGGAATAGAGAGGAGCCAGCCGGACGGGACTGACCAGAAACGAAGCCAAGTGGCTCCTGGTGCGTTTGATCAGGAGCAAAAGGAATTTCACAGGGAACGCAGGAGCCGTCCCGACGGCGAGCACCAATTCCTACGGCCGTAATTCTGCGACGGTTCTGACCTAACGAAGACACCGAGATTGTCCCTACTACGTCACTTCCGGTTGGGAAAATCGCCAGACGGGTAAAGGACGCGTCTTGCGCATTCGAACGAGCAGGCGGATCAGATCGACCAGCGGGATAAACAAAACCGATACGTAAGTTTTTCGTGGGCGATTTCGTAAGAATTTTGGAAAATCCACAGAGTCACTGTCCGACGGAAAAATTTTTTCTCGGACACTTTAGTCACTGGGCCGGTCCGATGACGCTCGACGAAATTGAGGACTACGTGGCCCACGTAAAATATGGTGGACACCCGTTACACGCTGACACGTCGTCGATGGATCGTTTCACCTGGAGGGTAAGAAAGCTCCGATTATAAAGATCGAATCGATCACGCTGTGGCCTTTACTGTTACGCGTTACGTGAGACTCACTGACCTTCCTCACGTCGATTAACCATACGTATTTCTGCCGTCCCGCGACTCCAATCGTCTCGTAATTCTTTCCTGTCGACTTCTTATTTTTTTTTTTTTCTCTCTCTCCAGGTAAACCCATTCCGACGTTTTCTTGGGACTTTTCCCGGTACCGAGTTGGAGAAATTTCTTAACCTCCAATCGTGGTATGCCTGTTATTTTTTTTTTTGTTTCGAATTCTTTTCTCTCATTCCGGAATCGCGTTACGCTCTACCGTTACGATCGAGCAGGGTAATTAGGTAACTCGCGTGACGTAATAGATACGTATCATCCCGATTGTTATTATTACGAAAGAAGGTTACAAGGTTGCCGGATTTTTTGGTTCAGTCGCCGTGACTCTCGCGGTCGAGGGAGGCGCGGGGTAGATTTTGAAAAATGAAAAAAAAAAATTTTTTTTTTTACACTTCACTGGATTACTTGCAACTGGTTTCAGAATGGCGATATTCAACGTGGATCGGTCGTCGGATTGGAAACGGCCGCCTCGGCCAATGTCGAATGTCGCCCGCCTTCGTCGACTTACATAACGGTGTGGATTATACAAGAGTTGCATGCTGCGTTAGGATCGGGGCCAGTGCGATATTACGTAGCAAATAAATATATAATTGGGTTGGCTAGATCCCTCCTAGGTGGAATTCAAGGCTTGGCCCATGACATAGAATTCGAGCGTGTGGCACATTATATATATATATATATATGTGTGTCCGCACTTTGTTCGGATGCGTGCGCGGATTTCATTGTTTGGCTGGTTGGACGCCCATTGTCGTTGCGACGGGTTTAACGTGATATTGAAAAAAAAAAAAAAAAATTTTTTTTTTGACTCACCGATTTCCCTTATCAGTCAAAATATAATTTAAATTTGAGAAAAAAAATTTTTTTCCTTCCGGAACCTCGAATTCATTTTCCTGCGTCAATTAAGGTCCAACTGAATTTTCCTCGATTTGATAACGCGCGCGCCCAGTTGCGGTTCTGCAACTGTGCGAGTTATCACAGTTGCGTAAAAATCGCACCGAGCGTAACGTTGCAACAACAGCCGATAACGGTCAGAAATAACAAGTTGAACGGCCGTGCCTTGAGTTCTTGGAAACTTGGTACTTAAAGCCAGACTCACGTTTCGATATTATCGATTGACCAAGCTGGTGATAATAAAAATGAAAAAAAAAAAAAGAAAAAAAAATTGTGACAAAACTCAGCAACGAGGGTCCGCGAGAAAGAAGAAAATTTTTTTTAATGACTTTACGAACACTTGTCTCGTTTCAGGACTCTGACAAAGGGATTTCGATGACTAATAAATAGCGAATGCATAACGAGTCGGTATCCGACGGAGGGAAAAGGACAAGTCGGCCAGTTGGGCCAGAAGTCGAGTCTTGTGTAGATATGCAGCTCCGGTCGAGGGGGATGAGGATAAGGAGTCGGTGAGGTTGAGATGCGTGGGGGGGGGAATCGCAGGGCCTTGGACAGGCTGTCCTTGACTCAGCGCGGCTACCCCGGCCCAGTGTGTGACGTCACTATGCATAACTCGCCTAATTGCATCGTTGCTGCTACGGCCCGCCCCTCGGGCCAGGTTCGCGCTGGTGCTGCCATCTCTCCTCCGCCATCTATCCCTTATTGTTGGGTTAGTCGGATATGGTCTCACCCTACTCCGCCGCTCCGATACTCAGTCCACCTCCTATTTTCCTCCTACCGTCGCCCCTCTTCTTACTTCTACGTCGCCAGTTCCTTTGCCGCATAACAGGAGGCCACCCTATCGCGTTGCACTAACTAGCCTCTACTTTACTCTACTTTATCTTCACACACGTCCACGACTATACGGTCTTATGGTCACGTTCGCAATAATTGGTTATACATGTTACCAGGGTACGCGGAGGAGAAACATATATCAAAGCCTCTTTGTTGATCTTGCAGAATGTAGCAATGAAATTGATAATCGTTTGGTCTCGCCTCTTATGGCGTTAAATAATTATTTATGAAAATCAAGCAGGAGAGAAGCAATGAAAAAAAAAAAAAAAAAAAAAAAATTCTCAAGGTACCCGCCAACAGATACGTGTTTCGTGTCGAGCAGCCGGACGATTTGATCGAAGTTTCAGTTCTTCAGGAAAAATAAGAAGTGGCATCTCCAAGGTATCTTCTGCTGGGAGTCATCGGCACGGGCCGGGGACGGCCTTCGGTTATTATCAGGACGGAGAGGAGCTGGCGGAAGGTTGGTCGGGAGTATCAGGATCGTCGACGTCCCTTGGCTGTCTCTAAGATACATATATGTATATACGTATAATAAAGGAAGCTCCGTTCTCGCAGAAGCCAATAAGAGGTGGGACGACAAAGAGGAGAGTCCCAAGTCCAAGATGCGCTCCGGGGTCTTTAGGTGCGAGGTGGTAAAAGATTGTGTGGGACGGCACGGCGAGACTCGATGGATGACCTTGGCTTGGCACGGTCCTTTAAGAGAGTCCAATGGTCAACGTTCCTGGGACCTTCGACGAGTCTCCTGGTAGTCACGGACGGGGCCAAACTCCTCTTCTCCTGATCAGACGGACCTTTTCGATAAAGCTCCTACGTATAACGCATCTGGTCTCGACCCAGCGGTTTGATCTTCGACCGAGTCCACAGACGGCGTCGTGGAATTCGAAATTTGTGCGCGTCGTCGCGCAGGAGGATCGATGAAATTTCCACTAAAATATCATCAAGGATGCGACATATCGTTTATTAATATTAATCGATAAAAATAATTATAGACCTCCGTCAGGTCAAAGTCTTGCGATCTCTGCGATGGAGTTCAATGAAAATCGGCCGGTTTGCCTCGATGCTAAATTTACGCCTTGCGCACCCGGCATAAGTTCGTACATTGATACAGGTAAAAAGTTTATTAATGGTAGCACCGCCAGGATGATAATTGCTAATGAGGTATTTCATTAAGGTTCAAGACAGGAAGTCAGGATAAATTTATTATAATGGCTATATGGTGGGGGGGTCATTCATAATCAGAGGGGGTCATTCATAATCGGGGACGGGTGGAGGGGGGCAGAGGGGGCAGAGGGGGGGTCCAAGACGCCTTCCGTCCGGGAAAAATGAATTTGAGGAATCAAAGTCATGTTGTTATTGAATTTACGTGAGAGAATTATTTATGATTTTCGTATCGGAAATACGCGTGTTCGTTATTCGATTCAAAGTGGAGTGAATGATTATTAATGAAAGTGGCTAACTGGATTAAAATAGTTTCCTTACCTCGGCCCCTCTCGTATCTCGCGATTCTTTCTTTCCTCATTTATTTTCCTCGGCGATTCAATGCGGACGCGGCTTAATGTGCTGCTTTAAATACAGAAGGACAATTACATATTGTTCACGTGTACCGGCACGATTCCGCGTCCACGTCGTGGCGTCTCCGGATGACCTGAATTTTATACGTCGAGCTGCATTATGATCGTTCATACGTTCAGGGCTCTTGTGAATTCAGCACAATGCGATGCAGCCCGTGTATGGACTGACCCATATTTCGGGCCCGAGAGTCCCGGACAGGCAGATACCAGGTGCAGGCGTAGCCAGTAATTCCTAACCTATAAATATTGTCATCTCGTAAAATTCAATTTTTCAAGATCCTTTCCCGATCATTGAAACGTCTTGAAAATTAATGTAATCGCTGGTCCGTGTTGAAAAGAAAAAAAAAAAAATTTTTTTTTTCTAAAACCAACAAGCATCACCTTGATAAGCAGCGCTCCGTAGTACCTATCGTGTGTGTCGCTCTTAAATGGGGTTACGGCCAGGGAATAAAGATAAAGATTTGCCGTGCCGAGCGAGCAAACACTGTGACGCAACAGAAGACTGGACGATTTGCAATCAGCGACGCGACCGTAATCGTTTCCATTGAAAGCTGCAGGGAGAGAAATATCGCGTTGCGGAACGCAGAGTTAACGATTTCGTGGAGCAGCGCACCGAGCGCTCCCAACTGCGGGCGTCAATCGTTCCACTGGGTTTCTCTTGGAGGGTTTATGAACGGAGCATAAGACGGGAGTGAGTATGCGAACGTAAAGCAGAGTCCGCAAGGCGGACCCAAGAACGAGCGATATTTTCGGATTAGCCGTGGCTAAAAATGCGCGAGGATCTTCGCGTCGAGAGACTGAGCGCATTCGGCCATCCCGTCTCCGGCTCTCCCGATGCGTTCGGCTCCATCCGACGACGTGGTGCCGTCTACGTATGAGTAAATACGTGAGAGAGAGAGAGAGAGAGAGGGAGAGAGGGGGAGCAGTTCAACAAGGGTCATTCCTGAGTCATAGACCGGACGCCGAGGGACGCGGGCGCAAATGGCGCGCGGCTGCCTGCCTTCCAGAATTTTCGATGACGAATTCCATCCTCGAGGTTAGACACCCCATGTCTATTCCAGACACTTCTTTCTCATTGGGTTCTAACCCGGCCCCGTAGGAAAGGACAGCTCCCGCTTAAGGTATTACCACCCAGAAAGACCTAACCTCAATTCTGATCTGCGCATAGAGCTAAAGTCGTTCGCCGATGGCAGCATTACGGGCGTCGAGAAAATCTTCTGGACGTTGGCTAGCATCGCATTCCGATCTGTGGCATAACCTTCAACCATATTCTTTTAGAGGGCATCAGTCGCAGGATGCATAAGCAGCGTGTGGGTAGTGGTCGTCCACACGAGAGAACGGACGCCCGACGTCGGACACAGGCCAGGCCGGTACATACGTATGTCTGCTGCTGCACGGGGTCGGGGTTGGGCTGTGTATCGCGTCGGCGTGCGTCGGGACGTGTGTGTGCGCTTTCACTGTTAACTTTTAGCGAGAGTCGCCGGGGGGAGCCCGTAGGGCGAGAAGGACGAGGAGGTGACGACGGCAGGCCCAGTAGCGGGAAGGTTGCACTGGATGTGCGTTGGGAGGTGGTGGGGGACGGTGCTTAGGGGCGAGGGTGAGAGACCTATCGCGAGAAGTCAGTCGGAGAAGGTGCTGCTGCTGGCTGGCTGGCTGACTGGCTGGCTGGCTGTGGTGGTGGCGCTGATGGGAGGTGGAGGAGAAGAAGGGAGGTGGCGCGACGGCAACCGCCGCTCTGCCTTGAACCTCTCGCACGGTGCATTGGCCGTCGCTCAAGGGCGTCCGCCGCTCTTTCACCCTCCTCCCTCCTCCGACTCCCACCATCCCTCGCGACCTCCTGCCCGGCCCCTCTTACGCCACCTCCTCGGCAGTCGCCGTCGCAGGAGAGCCACCCTGCCCTACCCAGCGACCGTTCGGGGGCGCTATACTTTCCGTGAATTTCGGGATTGATGTATGGACGGACGGACTTCACGAGGACGAACGTTTTATTTTTGACACCCGGTTCGTAGCTTTGTGTATACGTTTATTTATCGATATAAAATTTACGTCAATCTCATTACGGCGAACTACCCCTCTCTCCGCCTTGGTTAAAGGTACCTCGTAGCTCTTTCAAACTGCAGCTACGGCGATTCGCGATAATCGCCCGACGTGACGTCAGCTTCCTGCCGACGGCTATTCCGTAATTCGTCGTGTGTCGACACACGGACGCATCGTTAGTCATTCCGATAATCGGACCGGCCGTTACAACGTATCGGCTCGACGAGAATGCCGGATTATTCAGAAAGGACAGCCAGGATACCTCCTCCACTCCGGACGAAGGTAAACCCGCCGTTAAGGGCATATCGTCTTCGGCAGGCAGTTACTCAAATGAAGGTCAGGCGTAAGTCGTATGTACCAGGAGCAAGATACGAAAAAGGCCAGGATTAGGTTCACAGCAACAAAGAGCATTCCACGAGGTCTAAGGATGGGTGTAAACAGCCGACACGCCGGGTATGGGGTGTCGGAGGAGACTGCGGCTATATAGGAGGGGGTGGGATGGGTGGGTAAAGGAGAGTATGCACACGGACGATCGGAGTGCGCCATTGCGTAAGAGTCAACGGTTGTTTTCGACTTCTTGCAGAGTCGAGCTTCTCGCTCTCGGAGACTCGGAGAAGCTTGGCTCTCTCGCTGTAACAGGAGAACTACCCGGAGCAAAGAGAGCGACGGAGGGCAGTAAGTGCGATAGAGAAAGAGAAAGAGCACCTCGAACCAGACAACGGATCGATGACACAAGAGGCTAGAGCCGGTTGCGTCATCCTGACATTCCTGACACTCGTTGCACTAGCAGAGAGATCACAAACGTTACTACGTACACAAAGGGTCGGGGGCCTGTGCCAATCAGCGAGAGAGAACCGAGGCCTCCGCTCCTCTCAAGAGCTAACCTAACCTAACTTATCGTTCGATCACTTCAATATACAATAAAGGATCAGTTATCCGCAAGGGACTCAAAGCATTCTCGTTCTACTGGGACTGGGGGGGGGGCGAGGGCGTCGGGGTAGGGGGGGGTGGCTTTGGAGTTTCTCTGGCTCCACCTGCCGTGCGATCGTGGAACTATGACTGCAAGTAACTAGCCTCTAAGATTACGTCAGCCCTGCCTTCCTTCTGGCACGAGAAATCGCGAGCGACGAACACGACGCAAATTATAACTGGATCCCATTGTAATTATCGTGCATGCGCGAGACTCTTGGTGGTCCAGATGAAAAAAGTACTGATCCCGGAGTCCGGATGGGAGAAGGCGGCCGGTATCGACACTGTGTAAAGTAGTCTCTAGGGAGGATGGGTAGTACGTAGGCGCAGTCGGCCGGGGAGGTTAGGGAGGTCAGGGAGGGTGGCCGCGCTCGAGGTTAGTAGCATTGGATCGGTGCCCGTGTGACCTTGTGCATGCACGCCGGCCGAGTGCGTCTGGCCCGATGCGCCGGCGAACCTTGCGAGCTCGCAAGGCGCGCTCTTTGCATTGGGGCCTCCGCCATTGCCGGTACGCGAACCCGAGGCGAAGGTCCGATGTATCGCTGCATATTTATAAATATCCTCTTTCGCTACCTCTCTCTCTCTCTCGCTCTCACTATCAACCCCGTTTCTCTCTCTCTCTCTCTCTCTCTCTTTCTCTCTACCCAGTTCGTTCATTCCATCCCAACCCCGCGTCCGGAGCCGAACAAAGATGTTATAACGCTCCGACGCTGACGCCTATATGGGGTTAGGAACCGGACGAAGGTCCGAGATGAATCGACGGCGCTTACCGACGCCTGAAAAATAGAGCGCGCTGGGCCGGTAATGGCGTCGGTGATTTTTTTTTTTTTTGTTATTTCTCCCCCGGATACAGAGAACGGTCTGTATACATATATTTTGGCCTGGTCTCCATACTTGGGCGTATATATGTTGTACGTGCCCTTGCACTGTCATAGACGCTCGACGTCATATTTATTATGGACGCCGTATTTCCTTTCGGTTTCTCGATAATAGCCGGCGCGAAAACAGACGGCCGGCATACTCGTTCCAGGACGGAAGGTCGAGTCTGTTAACATTAACATTAACCACCGGGCGCACACGTTATGCCGGCATTATAACTCAGCAGGCCGAGAAAGGCCGCGCGGATACACGGACGCCGGTTGCAATATATTTTATACTGCAAATACCGAGTGCACTCGTCCGACCGCCTAATACACACTAATAATACTAATACCGTCGCAGCTACTCCTCCACCTCCTCCACCTCCTCCTCCTCCTCCTCCGCCACCTCCCCGTCTCGAAAACGCACTCGTGAGTTCGTTGCACCGCGGTCCGACAGACAGCGCCGCGACCGACCGATTCGGTGCGCTCGCAAAAATATTTACGCAATATCTTCGATTGCGCACGTCTCTACCCGAGCCGATAGATGCACTTTGCCCGGATGCATCTTAGGTGCAGTCGATCCTCAGCTAGGATGCACCCAGCGCCGCGCAAGGATCCACGACGTCTCCCCTCCGTGATATCATAACCCTGGAATGCGACGGACGGCCGTTCCTTGTTGGTCTTTTCGGTCAGGACCGTACGTGCGCGTGAAGGATGCGCACGTGCGTATAAATGGATAAGGTAACGTCGCCCGATGTACTTAAGGGCGCGACGGGTTCGGTAAGACTCCTGAAGGTCGGCTGATTGTTCCTATTTGCGTTCTGAAAAAGAGCCGAACGGTCCTGCGCTTTAGGACCCCCGTCGCTCTTGCTCCGGATCGTGGAACCTCAGAGTGCGGAGACGTATGAAGAAGAAGGAGCCAATGTGTACCTGAACCGGAGGTCAGAACGCGATAGAGAGCACAAGGTGCAACGCTCGGTCGAGATGCGCAAACAGCCGGAGAGGTGGATGATGCTGGTAAGTAGCTGTGGCCTAGGGATTCCAAGGGGGAGGGGTCGGGTGGGTAGAAGGCAGTCCAGAGGTAGAGGCGGAGCAGCCAAGGTCACCCGGGTAACGTCCCGATGCCCCCTATACAGGACAAATTCAGCAGTCGTGGCTTGGTCGACGGCACCGGCAGTGCCGATTGCAGTCGGCCAAAAGCTCATCGGGAGGACGCGGTGGTGGTGGGGACGTCCTCCGGACGTCAAGGCACCAGAGTCGACGTCGAACATGCGCCGGTGGAGATGCGTGCGACACCCGGTACTGGTATGAACGAGAGGAGCCGAGATCGGAGCGAGAGAGAACGTGCCTTGGATAAGATGACATATATACACAACATATATAATTGTTGAACGAGAGTCGTGGCCACGACGATATTCAAGCTAGAGCCGACGTTACCGCGCATGCGCGGCAACGCGAGGGAGAGGGGGTTAGACTCCTGATAAAATCTGTACCAATACACGGGACTGGTGTCTACCGACGTGTCGGATCGTGTTCGAGCAGGTATAAGTATTTTCGTTCGACGGTGGCCGCTCTCGTATGTTTAGGCTTAAGGCCTTCTGGAAGGTACGGTGCATCGGTGTGGCAAAGAAACGGACGCGTTATGCAACGCCACGACGGGAATAACAAATTGCGTTGCGCGCCATCGCGAGACGGAACTTGGCTCCGTAGATAACTCCTCTGGCTGATCCCTCCTTCTGCTTCTTTGTCACGAAGCAGCTTCATTGTCGCTTACGTTGATTCCCCGCGGATTTCAAATTCAATCGTCAGACCCGAAATAGGCGCCTCTCGGCCGCGTAGGGTAACGACGCGTCTCTAAATAAGTATCGCCAGCTTGACTTTGCTTCTCTCGAGGGAACGCGAGAGATCAAGGACTGCTGCGCGCGCTATGCAGATACCAGGTAATTATGCGCAAGACGTATCGACATGGCTGTTATGAGAGTCCGGATTTCATAAACAGCTGCGTTTATGGTCTCTGCCCGAGCTATTTACGTTACGACGATTTCGCCACGAGCTGCGAAGAAGTCTGGGATAATTAGGATCGCAGGCGGCGTTATGAAAACTCAGGTACAGGGCGAGGAGCGCTTCAATTTCGAACGCACCTAGATTACTTGCCGGGTGGTACAGGCTGGATTAGGATTTTCTTTTCGGTGCTACGTATAGGCGCTCGCGTGGGATTAAAGAAGACAGAGTATTACGGAGACGCGACCTTGCTTTGTCACTGACCTGTCCTAGACGCTCGCGTCGCCGGTGGCCATGGCAACGCTCGCTCTCGCTTCGGCTTCGAATTCTCTTTCATCCCTCTCGCGCATGCGCGCCACTCGCTCGTGCGATTCTTAGCTCACCAGGCTCCTGACCAATATCTTACGTTACTTGGACGAACAAGGACGCATCTTTCACGCGGATAAACACAATAGGGTTCTAACGAGAAAGGTGGGAGGGGGGGTGCAGGAGGAGGAGGGCGGAGGAGGGGGGCTGTAGAGAAAGTCCGAGAAGGCTAACCGTTTAAATGGAATCGATAATAGTCGGGTGCAACGACATCGGGGAATTCACTCGAAATTCGAAAATAACGCGAGAGGAAACAAAGAGACGACGCTTACTTTGTTTCCGCGGAGTCCGACGTATAGTCGCGTTAAAAGTACCGAAATGTGGATTACAATGGTAGGTATAGGCTTTTCGCTGGTATCGAGCCAACATGTGAGATAGGCCTTTCGTATATCTATATATTACCAAGCTATAGGTATACGCTCGATGCATTTAGACTCCGGTCGAACTGATGGGAAACTTGGGAAATTTTTATACGGTGAATTTTGAGGGGTCGGTAGGAAGAGAAAGATGTGGATTTTTTTCAAAAATTTTTGTTACTTTTTTTTTAACGCACATTTTCGACTCGGACTGCCCGACCAAGTGAATCGACGGTCGGGACCCCGTCGGTCTCTCGTCGTTGCGTAATACTAAATACGAGCTAAAGAAAAACTGAACGACCAGCAAACAGACTGAAATCGAGATTATCGCCAGTCTCGATGTGGCCTTACGAGTCATCGCTCAGGTAACGACGATAATTACCGTTCGTTTCACGAGGACGAGGACGGCGCGTTCCGATGCTCGACGCGACCTACCGCAACGTCGTAGACAACCCGTCAGGGACGATGCGGAGAAAAATATTTGTGTTTATTTTTTTTTTTTTTCAACGTTACTCCAAAGTTCGGCCACTGTGATGCGTTTCGTAATTTTTCTTTGTACACGGTAGTTGGTAGCGCTGCGAAAATAAGTAGCGCGCCGTCTCTGTCTCTCCTTCGTGCCTCGAGCGTGTTCGTCGCTCTACGACCTTGCTTACCGGTGAAGTGCCATTACGGCTGCGTAACAATGCAGCTTGCGTATTTTTGCGCGTAGAAGAAATTTCGAAAGAAAGCGAACGCGCTGCCGCGTAGCGACGCTTCTTGTAATTATAAGTACGGCCTCGGTCAGTATCAAGTGACAGCGGACGGGTGTAAAGAGGCAGGAGGGCAATGCGCGCGGAGTTAATACGACGAGAGGTTAGGTTAGGGATAGGACGAGGTCGTTACGATAACTCATTAATTTTCTGCCAAGAAACCGCCTTGACTCATCGAGTCGAGACACTCGAAAGTTCTTTGTTCTCAGGTATGTCAGCCATTGGGTAGTTCTTATTTTTAAAAAAGTCACCCTGTATAATAATACCGAATCGTCGCCGCTCGTGTAATTCTCGGTAAACACGGCGGAGGATATACCTGAAATTACGCGTAGGGTATCGGGACGAGTTATTACAGCGTTGCCGGGTCGGACACTTTTCTTAAGGATTATCTTTGTTTACTTTCCAACGTTCCCCTCGTCTAATCCCTCCTGGGTCGGTAACGACCGCAGCCGCGACCTTGTCGGATCCGGGGTAATTCGGTCCCAACCGACATCCAGGTTGGTACGGACCCAAGCGAATGTATCGTGGGGTGCGCGAAAATTAATTAGTGTTATTATTAATTAACCAGCGTACAAAATTGGATCTTATCGTTTGGAAAATTTGAGAAAATTTCTTTCATTACACTTTTATAATTCCGTTCCCGTTACCGCCTGGCGACCCGTCATTTTCGGTGCTTCTCGCGAAAACAAAGGCAAGACGTCTCTTTGTCGTCTACGGATTAACGAAAACGTACGAATTTTCAGGACGCGACTTCGGATGGTCGTTCCATACGAATGGTCCGGATGGTCAATTGTTCCTACGTTACGTAACACCTTGTTCCGTTCCGTATCGTTACCCGACGGGTAACTCGTCACGTGTACAAAGCACCTCGGTCGGTAATCACGTGGCCTGCGCACGAGACTCGAGGGACGCTAGAAAACGTAGCCTACTTGGTTTGTCGCGTGACTGCATAATCTCGAGGAGGACGAAGAGGAGGGGGAGGGGGAGATTTTTGATTAGATAAATTGATTAGAAAAATTAATCGATAACAAAAGAAATGTATCGCGATGTCGTTAAACCCGATACGCGTCGCGTTCAATTATCTTGGAATTTCGTGACAGTCATTCCCAGTCGCGTTTCACTCGGAGGGTGTAACGACCCGAGGGCGTCGCGACGCAACAGTTCGACGTCGCTTACTCGTCGTTACCGGTATTTATCTCATAGACCAATGGACACGTGTTACAGGATGGAGGTTGACGTCCGTGAAAAGAAATACGACGAACGCTGACAAAGCTTAATGACAGGGGTACCGTTAGCGCTGCATTATTATTATTGTTATTCGGCACTGTTACGCAACGGGGAATTTTCATTTTCACCGAGCCAATTTGCGACTCGCCGTGGATTACCGACGCGCCGCTCCACGGCCGAGGAACGAAGCTACGCAGAGAGAAGCCAGGGAATCGTGTGAATAGCTGTGCGCTCTCTCGTAGTTGCGGCCAGTGTCAGTGGCCTTGCTTTCTGCGACCCACTTTCCCGTCTTCTATCTCCCGTAGTCAATAAGGCCTCTTGCCAATAAATCCCTGGACGATGTTTTGTGGGGGAAAAAAAAAAAAAAAAAATTACTGAAATAGTAAAGTAAATTTTGGTAACTTTTTTTTTGGGGGGAATTTTTTTTTTTCAAACTTTTAACGGAGAAAGGAACGAATTTAAAAAAAAAATTTTTTTTTTTTTCCTTTTTCGTATTTAATTCCAACGAACGATCGCGGGGCGTAACCGAGGAAGCGAATCCACGTAAATGCACGTGTCCTTATCTCTGTAATGCCGTATGCGCAAGAAAGATACGCGAGGAACACGAGTGTAGGCGAGCCGTGGAAAAGAGTTACATAAACGGCAAGTCGGAACTGCCACGAGGAAGGCCAATGTCCTAGAGCTGCTGGCCGCTACTGGCTGATATAGCTGTTATGAGTTTCCTAGTCGGCGTAATAACGAATATGTGTATCTGCGTCAGGAAAATTTACGCGCCGCACGCTTCTACGCCTATGAGACTTGGCGATTGTAAGAGTTACAGGGGAAAATTATTATGGGAGTCGAGTGACTGGAGCTTTTACTATAGTGCGTTCGTGGTAACTGTCTGACGCAGATTGAAGGGTCGGTTCGTCGTTATACCGAAAGCTGTTTCAAAATTTTTCATGGGGGGGGGGGTTGAAAAATTTTGTCTAACGAGGTAAACGAACGCTCGTCATAAGTACAGGTGTGAAAGTAGATGAAAATGTGAAATTTGAATTTTCTTAAAAAAAAATTTTTTTTTTGAAAAAAAAAATCGTCACTCCCTATTTCTTAGTCTCGCCAAGAATCCATCCCGATGACGAGGACGAGGAGGGCAACGACCTTGGAGTAGGCGTGGAAAGTAGAAATTTCACCAGGACGATTAATCCTGGGTAATTAGGTGCTAATTCGGATTCGATCAGTCGATTTCTAAGTAGCGTCCAAGTGGTCGTTATGGACGTAAGAACAGTGACTGGAAAGCAGTCGCGCGAGAAATTTCCACGATTACCAATGGCCATTTTGGTTTCTAGTGGATTATATCCCTGTGGCTTTGGCTAGAGGCTGATAGCAGGGGAATCGGTCAATTAGCATAATTTCGATATGAAAACGTCGATATAATTCACAGTCTTGTTCGGTGTCGATTGAAAAAAAAAAAAAAAATTTCTACAATAAGACCGAACGATCGTTCGTTAATTTCAATAATTTTAGTCTCCCTCGATATTTTCGGTATCTCTCGCCGAATGGATTCCCGTTATCTAACGAGCACCGAATAACTTACGTCATAGCTTGTTATCAGAGCTACGACTATTTCCGTGTATGTTTATTAATTCAAATTTTTTTTTTTTTTTTCAAAATTCATTTCGCAGCTCCGACATTCCCGAAGCCGCCTGGGACGCTCGAAAAACCACAAAGGAGCCTTACGTTCGGCGGACGCCTAGAACATTCCAGAAGGAATTCGCCGGAGCGAAACGACGTCCCTGAGGCGTCGTTGACTCTCGAGCGAAATGCACTTGCCGACGCCGCTGAAAACTTTCTTCGTGGACTCGTGAAAGCCGACGTGAGTATTCCCTTATAAGCACATTTCATAATCGGTCGCCATTCAGGGACGCGGACGTATTTCGCTTGGCTGGTCAAAGGAGCGTCTAATTTTCGCAGCTGACGAGTCGAGTTGAAAAAAAATTTTCAAATTCTCACATACAAATATTAATCTTAAAAAAAAAAAAAAAACGCGAATAACGGTAAAGCCGCGTGCGAATAAATTTTATCGATGAGGATTTAAGGGGGAAAAAAAAAAAAAACACTTGTTTTGATTCACGAAGTCAAGCGACAGGGTCGTTGCACGATTGCGCCATTGAGTGTCATTTGTCGATCAGCAGAAAAGATAAGTAAGACTGTTTTGCAATTTTTTTTTTTTTTTCTTTCTATTTCACTCTTTTCCCTCTCATTCTCTCTCGCTCTCCAAGGAGCCTCGCATTTTTGACCCCGACTAAGCGCATTCGCGGCCGAAACCGAAAACCGCATCGCGGACTCCGGCGGGTTCAATGACTCTCGCCGTACCGAACTAAACGCTAAACGGTATTAGGACAGATCGTGCAATTCGCCATAACCGTTAACGAGCAAAACGAAGATGGCGTCGCCCGATGTGTTTCAGCGCTAGAAACTGTAACACGCCCGGGGAATGTCCTGAAAGTCCAAGAAAGCGGAACGGCGTCTCGTCGCCAGCAGTTGCAGCTTGTAACGTTTTGCAGACTTTGGAAATTATCCAGTGCAAACCAGCGCAGATCGCGCCACAACCACAAAACATTTTTTTTTTCAAAATTCAAACGTAACGTCCAAAATCAAACTTCAAAGTCAAAGTCGGTAAAATTATTCGTCGAAAAAAAAAAAAGAAAAAAAAATCAGTCCCACGACGCTTCTCGAAAGTTTCAACCCACGTCGATCTGCAGAGCAGATTGAGGTTAGGTTAGGTCGAGGACACGTGACGTCACGAGGCTCTACCGTACAAGGGCCAAAGAAGTATCGGAGGTGGAAGGTGTATCTGGATGAAGGGTAACGGGAGGGCGTCGCGACGCAAATAGACGCCATGTGCGTAAGCTCCTCTTACGGCATAGATACCCCTTCGGTTTGTGCGTGTTTCTCTTCGTTTCTTACGATCTCGAATTTCTA
Organism: Calameuta idolon; assembly: GCA_030142285.1. Taxonomy (NCBI): domain Eukaryota; kingdom Metazoa; phylum Arthropoda; class Insecta; order Hymenoptera; family Cephidae; genus Calameuta; species Calameuta idolon. Next base: position 493,770 of record JARQSV010000737.1, on the reverse strand, counting down.
CCCCCCCACCCTCCTCATCCCCCCTCCCCCTCCCCCCACCCATGTCGTGACACTCCGGGCCCTTTGCTATCTCTCGGTAACACGCGTTCCCGTATCTAGGTGACGTCCCATGTAAAGTGCACTTATCGCTCGTATTATCTATCCAGTTTCTCTATTACATTTAGTTACGTCCGGTCGACGATTGTTACGGGAACTCATAGGTATTTTAAAATTGCACATAACATTTGAATGGCATTGACCGAAAGGCCCCCTATGGATTATTTCGTTACACGTGTCCTTAAGGCCCATATACGTAAGAAATATATATATATATATATATATGTCATATGTATAAGTATATACGCAGGGTTAGATATAGATATATATATATATATATGGTGGATGTAAAATTCTGTTCGCGGATCGGACACACGTGAGCTAACGATAAACGGCTGTAGGTGACGGTGACGTCACGCGGTACGATATGTCGCGGATCTTCGTAAGAGCGTCGCGTGGAGGGGAGGGTGGGGCGTCCTAAAATTTTGGGACTCGACGCAGGCTGAACCCACGTAACGGCGTAACGGTCGGTTTTCTGTCGGGCCAAGCGCAAACGTAAGCGAGCTAAGTAGCGTAATGTGCAAGTACTCGGACACCCGGTAGCCGGGTTCATCGTCCACTTTCTCTGGCCCACTGCTCATAGATTCCCAATCCAGTATCCTTGATTGTCAGTGGTGCGTGTTCGCCTTAAAGTCGACGATCTGCGTACCGGACGAATGACGTGTCGGTGCCGATAGGCTGAAAGAGTCAGGCATTCATTTTGTTTTTTTTTGGCGGCGAAATATTTTTTTCGAAAAAAATTTTTGGGGTACGTTCTTGTCGTCGTCACTGGTCCAAGATGGATCCTCGTTGCTCGAGCAGAGGACTGATACCCAGGAGCTAGACCATCCGGGATACGTTGGCGACGCTTCTGTATCTTGTTCCGGACATCCTGGAACCCTCCGGACCCAGCCTCCCATCCCGGTCGTTCCTATCGCGATCGAGTCCTCAAGTGTCGTTAACCTTACGAATGCGTTGGACGTTCATGGGTTCTCGATAAAGTTCGTCAATGTTGACTTGACGCGAGTCTCGTGAATTTATGGCGACCGGTACGTCACTCCGCGTGTATGTGCAATGGTCTTTTCTTTTTTTTTTTTTTTAATGTAGAACCAATTCTTACGTATCTCTCGAACGGGTGTCTCCTGGGTTGGGTTAACCTAAATTTTTCAACCGGATACGCTATTATTGTCCCGTTAGCAGCGGGTACCGGAAGTGCTCCGAATGAATAATCGAAGTGGTACAGAAGAGGGATAAGACGTATCGACGGGTTCTTCAGCGTGCTGGGCGTCTAGCGTTCGAGAAGGCGTGGAAGGCTGAATGTAAAAAAAATAATAATTCCAAGGATCAAGGCTCCTATCTCCTTCTCGTATTTTCTCGTGCGATAAATGGTGCTGGCGAGAAGAGAGCGATTCTTGCTAGCTGCTGAACCACGTTATAAGCGCGGAACAGCTAACGGTGTCCTGCCCTCGATAGCCGCCATTGTGAAACTACATATTATGACAGAGGATCCCGTCGCGCGCACCGCCTGCCACCGACAATGTCCACGGGCATCGGGACGACCGACGACGCTCTTAAGATTTTACAGAATTTTATTATTTACCCTCTTTCTACGCTCCGCGTGCTTATCCTTTGTCTTTTGGTCGAATTCCAAAGAAATTTCGAGCGACAGCGTCGAGCCGCCTGGCGGCGAAATTTTGAAACTCATGTGAATCCTTAATACCGTACAGAGACGACGCTTCAATTCGTAGTTCGCTAATCCGACGCTAGTCAGGAGAAGCGCTAGCTTTCTTGACAACAGACTTCTGTACGCGTCGCGACGGACGTTTGTCTCCGTTAAAACGTCCGATTGTAAACGCGAATTACGTCGTGCTATTTGGTTCGTGAGTTTTAAAAGGAAATACCGTCCTCGCAGCAACGCCAGTGAGCTCCCGGTGCATCATGGGTAGCGTCCTGTTCCGCTGTTCCGCCGTTCCTCTGCGACAAGCCAACGAGGTTAGTTTGCATCTTTCTGAATCTTCTCTTGTCTCTCTCTCTACTGTTACGTTTCGGATGTGCATTCAGTTTATGTTATATCGGCACGAAGACACCCTTCGCCTTCTT
>JARQSV010000737.1:473955-491495 GCA_030142285.1 Calameuta idolon | reverse complement strand
TCTCTCTCTCTACTGTTACGTTTCGGATGTGCATTCAGTTTATGTTATATCGGCACGAAGACACCCTTCGCCTTCTTCTCCTAACCTCCCACCACCATAGGGCACAATGGGGCCTTACGGTTCCTCGCACAAAGGAGACAAAAGAAGCGAATCGAGAATTTCGTCGGTCGGCAGGAAACATCGCGATGCCGTGAGGAATCCGCTATCTTTTTTAACGGTGCCTCCTCGAGGTTTCGCTGTTGAGTGCAACACAAGAGAGAGAGAGAGAGAGGATTAATCTATTGAATTTACTATGGGAAAGACTGTATTTACTACTACGACCTGGATATCTTCTTCGCGTCCGTCTCCTCGACCTTCTTACGTCAAAGTCTCTACACGGTTTAACTTTTGTTTTTACTAGTTCAGTATCCTCTGCTTTATTTATACGTGTGCACACATGTGAATAGGTCTTATCGTAATTAACGAATAAATAGAAATACTCGCGACGTGATTTTTATCGTCGCGCTACATAACATCACGCTACGACAGTGTCAGCGCTTATGAAATTCGGTGGATCGAATGAAAAAGTTGCGCCTCCGTAATAACGTAACCGTTGCTCTAGTATCCGTCTTATGCAACGACGACCTCTAATTCGTTCCAGCGATCAGAGTTCGACGCTATTTTCCAATTTGAGTCACGATTACTTTAGCTGAATTTGACAATCTTTTTTTTTTCTCTCAAGAATCTACATTTCGCGCTTTACCTTCGTTAAAGTGCATCTCGCTCGTACCAACAGGAATGCCGCTTACGACGTGAAACTTTCGAGAAAAGCGACACCGACGACCACGTAGACCAAACTATCGTTCGTTACGTCACGTCCGTAGAGCGTTGTTTACGATAAGAAAAAAAAAAAAAAGTCAAGCCGAATATAGAAAATGTCGTTCCGCAAGTAAATCAACGGTACGGAACAAATAAAATAAATAATAAAAAATACGGAACAAATAAAATAAATAACTTTCGCAAGCCTGTCCATAAGGCATATACATATATACGTGGGCCGAACCTTGATTTTCCGGTGACGTAACGTAATTCGCAAAATGGACGTCCTTCGGTCGCTATTAGAGTCCGTCGGAAAATATATTTGACACGCCGGGGTACCAATGTTAAACTGGCGCCTCGCGCCAAGTGCCGGCTGGACAAAGGAACAAGATTGACAAAGGAGCCCGTCGAGATTTGTCCTCGTTGATCAATGACTTTTCCTTCTTTTCTTTCGCTATTTTTTTTTTATTTTTATCTCCTTTAATTCAGCGAGATTCCATCCGTGGACGCAGACCTTGGGGGTCTTTGCCCTAGGTGAACAAGCCGTCCCTGATCGGCACCGCGCAAGGTCACTTTTGTCCGATGCAGAATATCATCCCGGTCGCGCGATTGTGTGCTGGCGAGTTTCTTTGTCGCTCTTGGCCCGAGCCAGACGATGATTCACTCTTTGAATAACCCTCGAGAAAAGTGCACCGGTGCGGAGACAGGCTTCCACGTTATTCGTACGGCACAATGAAAACTCCACGGAGTGTACGAGGTTGGCCTGAAAAACGGGCGCGTGACCCAGTCGCGATGACAATTGTAACGAAACGCGTCACCGTCGTTCTAGACGAACGCCCAAAGAGCCGGTAACTGGTCCTACGTACTCAGGCCATACGTGTACGCGTACGTATGTACGTAATAACGAACGTAGACGTATATAAACTTTAGCGCGGTATTTACTCATCTACCGAGCAATTGTGGAAACTGCTTTCACCGGGGTGGCTGCCTTTACGGCGACGCGGCTGGGATTTCCTGTCTCCGAAGCACGTGATCTCCTGCCGGTTCGGCTGTGTGTTGAGGGCTGCGCGTCGCCTACGATATTGCGCCCTGGTACGCGCACGCGCTCGCTGTTACGGAGTCCGGCCGTTACGTGGCCGAGAGTAGCGTCGGTAAAAGCGAAATTTGCGAAATCGTGAAATCGAGCGGCCGTTCGAATCCTCGGAAGTCGGACGACGGAACCACGCTGTGCGTATCGACACGTAATAGTTATTATATATCCGTGAGCCGTGAATTATCGTAATTCGGATGAGCCTTTGACCCTCGTCGTATCTTACTTCGAGAAATAAAGTAAGAGTCCGTCTGTGATTTTCTACACAAGTTTTCGTCCTCGTCGTCGGTTGCAGTAACGGTAAACGGGATTGGCACGCGGTTTCGACGTAACGCTGCGATTATCACAGACACGAAGTTTCACGATATTTCCGTGTATATCGTATGTTTATTCAATTTTTTTTTTACTTTAACATTTCTCGCTGCTTTTTTTTTTTCGAAAAATTTTCACTTCTACAAACTTTTCGATCGTCCTTCTCTCATCGTCTCGGACGATCCGATCCTTGACGATTTTGGAAAATTCTTCCAATTTAAGGGTCTGGATAATCCCTTATTTTCAGTGATGTCTCTTATCGGTTATATAGGATCTTGAGGTGGGACGAGGTTTAGGGGGGGGGGGGGTGACTTTGCAGACGGAATACATGAGTATCTTACGATTTAACGATAGATGGAGGGGGGGGGGGGGTTAGTCGAAATTTGTACGATTTGGCAATATCACTTCGACGGATGAATAATTAGTAATTAGCGTCGCGTGCTCACGATTAGCTTATGAACTCATTTTATGAACGATTCGATAGGATTTGCGAAATTACGTTTTATCGTGTCAATTTGTGATTTAAATAAAAATTCCGTTGTCCCGACGTTCCTTCCGTCTCGATGTTCACGGCGACGGGACTTTCGGTCAGGACAGCATTAACAATATTACGGAAGCAAAAGTCAATAACTCCTCGATCTACGTGAAACGACGATTGGATCGATCGATCGCGAGAAGGATCTTTTTTTTTTTCGAAATTTTTCGAATTCCCCATATCTACCTCGAGTGCGAGAGAGACAGAAAGTGCAGAAACATCGATCAATCGAAAATTCCTTTTTTCTCGATTTCACCGTCTGCGCGCGTATCGTCGTTATCTTTTTCCGTCTACCGATTTCACGTTATCAATTTTTTTTATATGAAAAAAAAAAGAAGAAAAAAAAAATTTACCCATAATTATCGCATTTCGAAAATATTACACAAAGTCACACTGTAAACAGTCACTACTTTTTTTAAGTGATATTACGCATTTTTTTTTTTTTTTTTCATCATAAGATGACAAATACGTCACTGGTGGCGCGATGGGATAACTACAGTCACTACCGTTCGCGTTATCGCGGATATAGTCATCAACGATTAACGATCGTTCCGATAATCGTCATCGTCATCGCACTTCGCGTCTATATATATATATATATATATATATATATCGCGCGCGGAAGGAAGCCAACTCATCCTTTCCTGCGAGAGCGATGACTCATCGTTAAATCGGGTATACGCCTCCCGAGAATGATCAAGCCGTTAACGAATTGTCATTACGTTAGAGTGACAATTATAAATTTCGCGATTGCGCAACGAAGAGTGAAGAAGCGAAAAAAAAAACAAAAAAAATCATCCGTCCGACAATAGCCGTCGCAATTGCGTATCCGTTCTATTAATAAAGATTTGATGAAAAAAAAAAAGAAAAAAAAAATGATGCAGATCGACGATCGATCCAAGTGCGATAACCGAGGCCGATGATCTCCGCGGGATGATCCCTTGTCTATTTTTACACGATAAACAGTCCGCGTTTCGTCGCCACCTGCGCGATAAACCTAAAGCACGGGGTTGGGTTAGGTCAATTCGAATTTCAAGCTTCCATCGCGCAGTACGGACGGTCTGCCGCTTGGCGTCGCTCTTGTCATCAGACATTATCATTGTTATTATTTTTTTCGTCGTTACTCAGTCACGTCCCGTCTCTCTCTCTCTCGGCCGACACGTACGAGCGCTGCCTGTCTCGTGCGAGCCAATTGTCACGCTGCCATTGTTATCGGCGCGCTATCGGTAGTCCACGAGAGTGACGCGCCGGAGTCAGAAGGGGGAGGAGAGAGAGAGAGCGAGAGAGCGAAAGAAAAAAAGGATTTACGTCCAGAGACAAAAAGGGACGACGCACGGCTGTCGAGGGGTTTATCGAGCAGCTGACCCATGCCAAATAAAATAACCCCGAAGAGGGGACAGGGGCCTCTATCGGCGACGGCGATAACTTATCTCACTCGCATAATATAACAATTTAGCAATTACGCCGCCAGATAGGACACATCCAGAGAGCGTTCATTTGCGCCTGGAAGGGAAAATATTTATAGTTCGCCAAGGCGATTTGCGAGGTACGATATATGTGCCTGTGTTGATGTTCGTGGGTCGTTGGGTGGTCGAGGGGGGGGGGGGGGGCAGAGAAATTAAATCGCCCAGAGTCGATCGTTTGGGATTTGGAATTTTCACCAGAGTCTCCGGTAGAGCCTTTGTCATTGTGCGCGGCCGTCTTCGATTATTCGTTGCGCCGACACGTCGTTAACGTCTCCTCCTCATTGTCAGTATCGTTCGATAAGACGACGTTTCCCAATCGTTGACCTTACGATTGTCGTACTCAAGGACTCGCGCGGCCAATTCTACGTTACGTTTCTCCTCGCTCCGACATTCACGAATTCACATTTCCTTTCCTATGCTTTACTTCGGTCCTCGGCACTCCTCGCCGTCTCTCTCCTTCTCGTTGGCGGAAGGCTTCGGCTTCTCGGGCTCTTCTGTCTTTTTCTCTCGGTCTCTCGTGCGGGCAATACTCTCGCAAATGGGTCGACCGGTATACACGCACGTAACGGGGCTCGTCTTTTTATCGTACATTTCACCTTTCTACTTTGCAATCAAGCACTTTCATATTGCTTTCACTTGGTCGATGAAAGTACCGTCCGCGAGCCAAGTAGGCTCCTGTCTATTATACGGGGTGTATCGAAAAAGAAAAAAAAAAAAAGATTGTAGAAAATCGGACGCACGTCGATCACCCCCCCCCCCCCCCCTCCCCACGCCTTCGCCTCCTTGGGACAATTTAAAAATGAACTGCGGTACGAATTGAACGGTATATCGTTAGGCAAGAGAAGACATGGCTATCGCTGTTGATAAGAATCGACGATCGCAGCGCCACACGTGGACTATACGGGTAGTATGATTTTGAAGGTTATTTGAAAAAATGTTGATTTCACTGGGAGTTCTCTGTTTTGGGAACACCTTGTGCGTGGCCATGGATTCTTGGCGTACGCCAGGAACCGGCGTAGAAAAGAAGCTTTATGTTCTTACGGGTTTACAAGTGGCGACCAAAGTCGTTGCTCGATTTCCACTTGAGTATGTGGAATCCGTGGGGATCAGTGAACTCGTCTGAGCGAAGGACCTTATAACTTTAGTGGCGTACGTCGGGCTTGTGCTATTGCGTGAATGTGGTTGTTGCGTCGATGGTCGCGGGGAGGTGGGAAATCCTGACGGGGTTCATTGATAAAGAAGAGAGAGAAAAACTCAAACGTATATGTACGACAGAGAGAGAGAGAGAGAGAGAGAGAATGGTGCTAATTTGGAGGGTGCGAAATAGACGTCGGGTACGTCGTAGGTCTGGTGTTACTTGAAAATCTTCCGACGCCGCAACCTCGATTACGCTGCTGGCGTCACTATTACTTTACGTTGCTAGTTACACTTTCTCCATGGCATCCGTGCGAGCCTTGCTCTGAAACATAGATGGGAGAAAGGCTGAAAATCGAGGGAGACATCGAGCGTCGTACTTCAGGAAAACTAATTGGGGCCAATAGAAATAGCGATGAAACCAATTATTTTATTTTGACCGACATCAACACATACGCGAGTAATGGTTCACTCGTGACGATCACAAAAATCGAAACCAGAACGAGATACGACGTACGAGCGTTCAACGGTATCCGTTTGAATTGTTGAGGTGGTGAGATGCGACGTGCGTATAGCCGTACGCGCATGCGCCCTAAGAATCAGGGTCAGGACAGACGACAATGGCTAGAAAAAATGGTTACTGAACACAATTGCGCCGGCATAGTCATGTGGAGTAGCATCGCGTGTGCCGTGGCACGCGTTAAAGGAGTAGAAAGCTCTGGAGCGAGTCTGGATTGCAACGCGAGTAAACACGGGAAAGGTAATGCAGACGTCGTTTTACGGGTGGAAGATTCGAGAGGGAATTTTCGTCGTCGCAATATCCATTGGTCGTGTTTTAATTCCGTCTCCTAGCGATGCATTGCGTATGGTTAAACGCATCGCAATTTGGCGATCAAGGTTGAACCGCGTCCCTCCCACCCCGACGTCTCCTCCAACCGTCTGCGCCCCACCCTGTCCCTTCTCGCGGCTTGTCTCTCCTCGCCTCGGCTTTCATCCTGGCCATTGCACATGTCCGCGGTCAAGTTTAGAAATAGTACAACTGCGCAAGGGGTGACCGCACTGTAAATTTTTTCTCCTTCGCGCGAGAAAACACCCACATAGGTATATAACGTCCATATGCGCAGAAATCAAGATACGAAGAAACAATGTATGCATAGCGTGTTGCTGGTATATAGTATATGTATGCGTTTATATACATATATATTACAGAGTATATACCTGACTGTGTGTATACCTGAATGCTAAACGGAGCGGGTGTAGATCGTCGACAAAGAAAAAACCCGAGAGAAAAGAGAGATTGGTGCGTAGAGTGGGATATATTAGGATGGGTACGAGATGGGATAAATGAGGTAAAGAGAAAGAGAGAAAGAGAGAGGGGGGGTGGGAGGTAGAGTGAAAAGGGAGGAGCAAGAAGGGAGAAATAGGGAGAGGACAGTGAAAACGTTGGGCTTCGGGTTGGCGCCCGAGGCTGGGCTAACAAAATTACATAAAAAGCGAAGGTGACCGAGGCTGATTCATGGGGGCTGATGCCCTCGTTGTCTGGTATTCGGCATGGGGTAGGGATCCCAGGAGCCCTGCCCTCTTTGCCAGAGTTCTTATTCCAGCGGCTTCTGCGTCACTTGACCTCATCCATGTCTCGCGGGCGTTAAAACGGCAAAGGGGGGTAGGAGGGCGGAACTCTCGATCTCAATTGGAGGTTTCAAGTGTTTATACGCTGGAGAAAGATGATGATAAAATACCTTATTCTTGGTGAAAGCAGAAAGAAAGGTTGCCAGCAACATTTGCCGGACCGTCTCTATACCCCCTGCCTCGTATCCCTAGTGAGAGCAAAGCGCTCATCGATAACGATAATAACAGAGGAGAAAGGTCCGTCGTGAAAACAACGAACATGGTCCCGACCCCCCAAGTTAATGACCTTTGCCTTGCAAGGAGCAGTTTTGGTGACCTTGAAGGGCTCATCGATACCGTCGCGGCGCTACCTGACGATGATCCAACGGATGCTGGAGCCTCGACACGACCGGCCAGCATCACGGCTCGGCGCAATCTAATTAGGCAAGCCGCTCTGGCAGTTCGGCAGAGACGTCGCCGTCGTTCCTACTAGTGGGGTGACGCTAGAGTAGCCGTAGGGAGTAGCAGGCGTCTCTGAGGAGGAGGAGGGAGGAGGTGAACGCTCGGGTGGGGAGAACGTTGTGACGCAGGAGACCGGAGTGCGAGTAAGGTTGGTCCGCGTAGTAGGGACCGTGAGTAAGTAGTGGGCGAGCAGGCCTGATTCTGATCGCTGGTAAAACGTAGACTCTGCGTACCGGGTATATACATACGCGCCTGATACGACTGCGAGCAAGTGGTGGTGGCCCGAGCAGACAGACGCTAATACGAACGGAGCATAAACCGAGCATAAAGCGTTAAGCTACCTACTACCACTCAACGAGAGGGAGCAGGAGGTCCTCCCGAGTCTTCTCGGCTCTGTCTTGACTCTTCCCCGAGCCCAGTGCCCCCTCCCCAATTTAGTGGCTCAACACGTACCTCCTCTCCTTCTCCTATCTTTTGCCTCCTGCTATCCCTCGGTTCCCCCTACCTTGACTGTCCTGCCGATACTCCGCTCATGCTTCCCCGACCCCACCCACACTGCCCCTGCCTTCCTAGCATCAAACTCCAGCCAGACGACATTGGGGCCAGAGACAGAGTTGCGAGTTTCACGCAGCGGCCACTCAGTTTGCAGCGCGACACTGCACCGAGCGGACGTGCATCTCGCTTAGCTCTCCCGGATCTGTATACGATAGACACATATAAATTCATATATTAAATATTGAACTGCAGAGATAGATTGATCACGTCGTCGCGAACGCCGAAGCATCGACAAAACCAAAACATTAGTGACTCGAGGACCGTCGGCTGGTTAACTGGTGCGACAATAGACACATCGATTAAAAATTGTCGTAGCATCGTTCGCGGAGGCGCGAAGTACGTATTTCGCGCGTTCAAGTGACACTGCTATAAAATAATAGTAGGAGGAAGTAAAACGGAAGAAGAAGAAAGCTCGAGGAGTGCTCCAAGGATTTATCGGGAGACCATAGGAAGACTGTGATTTTTATTTTTTTCCTGACACGCTCTTCGAACCTCCGTATACGACAGAGACGCGCACTTTGATTATCTCAGAGTAGCCGCGTGCTTTCGTTATGTTCGGCGCGGTAGCTTCGAGAGTTTTACCGTAACGCGAACGAGGAGATCGAAGGGAAGGAAAAATCACGTCGGATCCGAAAAACAATCATCCACCCTAAGGACTGCCTATCGTAAAGTGGATCACAGTTCTCTCGTGCCGTTGTACTTGGCAGCACCTTTCAAGATTGGTGAGTAGACAGTGATTACCGACGTGTCTCATGTCCCAAGTATATTTATACCTCGGACCGTGCCAGTCGCGTTGCTAAGCACACGTGTTCCCATGGACGTTCCATAAGTTTCCATTCACGCTTAAAGCTCGTTAAAGAGCTTCAATTTCTAATCCACGATTTTACAAATTTTCCGAAAGCCACGTGACTCTTCCAACTGTCTACTTTCCTGGCGGTCAGTACCCAGACCTAATATTTCATAAATTTGAATCCTGCGCAACCTCAGCGTCAAATGACGCAATCGCTCTCGTATAAGTCGACCGTACAAGAGTATAACCTGTACGTAGCCTGGCTACGTCCCGCCATTGTTCCCCGGAACGTTTACATTGACGCTCGCCTATGTGACACTCGTATCTTATCGTCGGTCCGACTGACAAAACATGTCCAGACACGTCCAACGATCGGCCACTGATCCGTTTTCCCCACGAAATCACGTAAAGCAGCCTTACGTCGTGGCGACGCTCTTTGGATCGCGATAAAAATAAAAGCGTATCTTTTCCTACGAGATTCTAGAAACACGTTAAAGTCCCGTCGCTACCTCAGTTCGAGTATTTACCGGGTACCGCTGGGTCGCCTGGTAATTCCACGAGTCCTCCCTCCGGTTCCATTGTCTTAGTCATAGACCCCCGAACGTTATGTCATTACACTTTGGACTAACCGAGCGCGACGGACACACATTACGAACGATCAAAGTCGAGCTTCGGCGTTGCAGCAGCGATACGCACGCGTAACTTGTTACGTTTTAATATTCACCGAGAAAGCATCGCTCACGCCCACGAAATTGGTCCGTGGCTCGAGTCTCCAGCGAGCACGTGGCTCGCAGAAGCATTGTTCCCTAATCTTTTAACCCCGTGAAACGTGGGTTGGCAGTCCTGTCCGTATTGCACTCAGAAATAGCGCGTAGCGTCTCTTTTGACTTGCTCGAAACTCCTGCCAATCTCTGTTCCCCTTCTACCGTTCGCTCTACTAACGCAATTATTGTACGTGCTGCCACTTCTACCACCAACCACCTCCTCCAACGTCGGCGCTACCCACCGACCATCGCTAACGGTCGAGGAGAAGGTACTGGTATTGTATGTGTTGGCAGAAGTGGGCCACGGCCTAATTCGCAGTTCTCGCGTAACCTCGACGTTTCAGATCGCTTATACGCGTTTCAGCGAGGAGCTCGCGTGCTGCGGTGCCCCCTGGTGGTCCTTGCGGGTTACGATTTTTTTTTTCCTTCTCCCTCGCTATCGCTTCTGGCTCCACGTAGCAGCGCAAGGAAAATACCGACTGCGCTAAAGTCAAATTCGTGATCGCTCTGACCGAACGGACTGTAGGAGGCAACGGAATTCGATAGGTTTTTAGGTTAGCTCTCAATGCTCTGCCTGTAGGTTATTTGTATTGGGACCAGCTTTTTTGCGTCACAATTTCACGTTCCCTTATCTTCGTTCGTTAGCTGATAAGACTAATGCCGAACGAGCCCGTGGGTTTTTGTAGTATCAGAAGAACAGCCCGTGCAGGAGGCTTTACGCAATGTGGTGACATGTGGTTGGCTCCTTTTAAAAAAGGTATGATCCAACGTACTCGTCAATGCCGGTAACCGTCAAACGCTCTAACGTCAACCGGTACCGACGCTAACGCTTTTTTACCGACAGAGCGAAGACGCTAAGGCGGTTATTTAAAGTTTTTCAATTTTTCCCGCCCTCGGGCGTTACTTACGTATCGCTTTCGCGTTGGACCCTTCGGCTCCTTTCGGAACGGCAGACTGAACCTTAAAGGCACGCGCGCGATATCGGTGGCTCCGACGGGTGACTTTTAATCGCTCCCACGTAACAGAAATGCGATATCTTTATCGGGGTTTTGAAAAAATATTAATTTCAATTGACTCATTTAACACTTTTTCCTTGCTCCCTCGATAGAATTCGATATACCTCGCGTTAAATTTTCTGCTGGCTTCGCCCATTTTTTTTCTATCTTTTATTAAATCAAATTTGCCTTCTCTCTCTCTCTCTCTCTTAATGCGCGGTTCACACTGTCAACAGTGCAACTGCTGACATCGCGTACGCGAGTCTAACGTCCGTCCTGGAATATTTGAGGCACGCGCTACTTCGTGGTAAGCGATAAATATCGGAGCGTGAGAAAGAGAGAGACAGTGAATGGGGGGGGGGTATTAATCAAAGAAAAGAAGAAGGGGACTATTTCCTTCCCACTTTATTAAGTAATCATTAAAACAAACAATTGCATGGAATTTAGCATCATTTCTACGAAAGACTCTTATCGTCGCAAGCAAAGCGTTCGCCGTGTTAATTCCGTAGAGGCGAATGGGTGGGTGGGGGTGGGCTTGTTTTTTTTTTTATCAATTCCACCGGAAAAAAACGGAAAACGACCAATCGCCGCGTCTATTTGTCAATTCAATGGCAAACACGCTCGTAAACGATATACATATCGATCGCGTGTGCTTTTTTTAAAAATCTTTTTACAATATTTTGTCTGTTCCGCTTCTTTTTTTTCCAGACCTCTCTCTCTCTCTCTCTCTCTCTCTCTCTCTCTTTTTTAATACCCGCGCTCCTCTCCTAATCATATATGTATATAGCCCGCACGGTGGATGCGTGGCTGTACGACGTATCGTAACTTCGTTACGTAATGCTCGGGAACACGTGCGTCCACGAGACGTTCACGCTCTCGGGTCCCTACGGAGTCGTCCGAGTTTGTCGTCGTCGTAGATTACGCGCTCGGGTCCAAACAAAGGGGTACCGGCCATAGTGCGAGTGCGAGAGAGACGAAGAACGTATTTTTATCGAAGGACGAGCCAACGAAGAATATATATATATATATGTAGGCACATAAAAATTATAAGTCCCATGAGCCTCTGCGAGATAGTTGCACGACGAAAACACCAGATGTCTCTCACCGTAGGATATCCCCGAAGACCGACGACCTTCTCGTATTTATCGTTATCGTTAAAAATATTTTTTTACACGTCATACTGGACACCGATAACCGTATCAAACACGCAGACTGCATATCCCGATTGGATATATCTTCGATCGGCTTTTGTATCTTATCTCCAGACGATAATTAAGAAGTTGCGCAATCGCTCGCATCATTTTGTATACACTTACGTGACACCCTGTATATATACACACGCGAACGTGCCCAATGTGCGTGTTCGGCGTTTGGCTATTTTCGAGACGATCTCTGTCACGCGATGGATACTTTGAGGACACGTGGCTGTTTTGAGGACTGTCCTCAAAGAATTTACGGACGGTTCGGTACTACCATAAAGCGGCTTGTCACACCAAATGTGTGAACATTTTTTTTGTTTTTTTTTTTAACGTTAGGACAGGACGGAACTTTAATTCTTTGACGTTTAAAGGTTTTTTTTTTCTTTTCTATCGTAAAAATTTATCAGCTGCCTATTGTGAACGTCGCTTTACGGTGTCCCGTCCCCAAACTCTACTAACGACACACATATACATATATATTCGGTGTACGACGCGTGTTACGTAATCGTGAAAAAATTTATTCCGATATCGATTTATTTGTTGACACTTCTGTCGACCCCCCCCTCATCCCCCCTTCATCCCCCCTCATCCCCCCTCCCCCCGTACTATTTTTTTCTTCAATCTCACCCACCGCTTAACGATTTCAAAGCAAAGACGCTCTCGATCCCCTCCCACGACCCCCCGTCCTCCCTCCTCGCTCGGAGTCTCAAATCAACCGTCGGTTCTTATCTTTGGAATTTTCTTCATGGCAATTGGATTATTCAGCCTCGTTTCTCGCGATCGTGATTCAGAGGGCAATTCGCGACCGTGAGTCGTAAAGTTGCGTCATCGCGCGAGCTCGCTGCCAATTGCGCTCAGCATCCGCGAAAAGCCGGAAATCGATTCGCCAACGAAGTTTTCGCTCGCGACGTCGACACTCACGGAATTCGTGGAATGGCTTAATCGTGGACTCAAAAAAAAATACGCCACCCCCCCCCAATTAATCAATTATTAATTTACCGCATCAAGTTGCTTAAAATATACGAGGCGAGACACGAGTCCTCCCGGATCGACGTTATAAGGAAACGTGTGACTCATCGCGACGGCTTCGTGCTTCCTGCTACTAATTCACTTCTGGGAACACCATCCTCCGGTCGATTACTCTGGAACCTGGTGATGTCCACTAGGAAATAACCTCGTTACTCAACGATCCTTTCTTCTGATCTTTTGCTGTTCTTTCTCTAACGAGCCCAAAGGCGCCACGTGTTCTTCCCTTCTGTCAGGTTGGGTCACCACGTGGCAGCCGTTGTTATTGTTTTCGGCTCCTACGTAGATCTGACACCTGTTGAACGTCATTCCCGAGCATCGCGCTTGGCAGGTACCTGAGACGAAGTGCAGCTTGTCGCAGCCACGCCGACAGTCTCGCATTTCGCATCGGGAGCTTGACGATCTCGATCAGGATGATCGACCTCGTCGTCGAGGACCCGACCGATCTGATTTTTCTACTCTCGGAAGCTGTAGAGCGTCACGTGGTCCACGTGCTCGCCGACCGTGGACGTCGAATCGATTCATGAGTGAATCACGTAGTCGCTGGGACCAGATGGGACGCAATTACGTGGAGATTACACAATTCCTCGCGGACGATGTCGATCGTTCGCGCGCGTTTCCTTTTACATGCGTACACGTACTTTATATATATATATATATGAGAAGAACGAGGTCGACGTAGATTAACCGTGATTCCTAGAGGTCGGCACAGTAACACATACGTTATCCTTGACCTCAATTCAATGGATCGTACATATCTCGTAGGGACCTAAAGGTCTCGTCCTGACACTCGTCGTCGCGACAGTCGATAACGTAATGTATTTTTCAAAAAAAAAAAAAATTTTTTTCGAGTCCACTCGAAATCGGTCTGTCCAAGTGGGGGGGAGGGGAGGATGATCGCGATTCTCGAAATTCCATGTACAATCGGGTCCGACATCGATGAGCCAATTATAAATGTCACATCGATATCGTAACCTGTCATCGCGATCAACTCTAGTCGACGAACTCCGAACACGTGATGGATTCGCAGGGCTTTACGCGCAGCTTCACGTACGTAATGGGTACGTACGGGCGGGGGCCTTCGCCACGGCGCTCGCTGGCGTCGGCCGAGAGCACGTGGCTCCTTCGGGGGGTAAACGCAGGCGCCCGCCTACGGCTGTTGCGTAATCCTAGACAAAAGTAGAGGCTGCCACCTCGCGTGGCACGTCGAAGCTTTATTGTACCGGCGGCGGGGGGGGAAGCGGGGCGAGCAGTCGGTATCGGAAAGGAGTCGGGTCGGTGTGGTTGATTGGCTGAGCTCTTGGTACGTTGTTTATTGACGATGAAGCCAATAGAGCAATGTCAACAAGTGACGCGTTTACGGCGTGAAACGTATATTTTAAACTTATTGACTTAGTTTTCGTAAAAGTTTTCATACCGATTTTACGCGCTCGCCGAGTACCGCTTGGTCCTTGAAATTTGATCGGTTCGATAATGTTTTTTTTTTTTTTAACGATTTAACACGTCACCTGCAACGCGGCCATACCGTCTGAATCTGTCAGGCATGAGACATACACGGTTGATCTCTGCTGTACATGCCTCTGGTACATTATGCCTGGAGGCCATTTACTGGCGCGGCCTGTTCTAGGTTAGCCTGAGTTCCTTCTTCCTCATTCGTAAGCGCAACCTTAGCGACTAAGGCTGAAAGCCAACACGTGCCTATTATACCAAGCTGGTTCTTCTATGCGTCGAATAGATAAGAGGATTACTCACTCGCTAGAACGAAGTACGGTTCGGAGTGACTGCTGATCGATGGAAGGTTATCGATTACTGGCGTTTGGTTCGGGTCTTTTGAAAGCCGATTTTTCTTTTTGGTACTGTATCGATATTAGTGGGTTTTTTTTTTTCATTCACGGTTCACTTAGCGCTTCTCGGAGGCGATTTGAGTTGGGGTCGTTACCGATGACGCTGGGTCGGGGGGAGGAGGGGGGAGGGTGGGGGGTTCCAATAATAGACTAGTAAAACGCGGTGTAAACTGGAACACAGATTGTGGGTCGAATCGGGTTTTGTGGCTGTGACGTAATTTTGGGGGGAGGTGGGGAGGAACAGGGGTGAGGAACGGAAGGTTCGACGATTCTAACGTGGCGTCGCCTCGCACTTGCATTGTTTCAGATGTTCTAAGAAGACAAATTATGGTGGCAGATTTTGTCGCCCGTCAGAGTGGATCGCCCATCAATGGTGAGACCGCCTGCCTGAACAGCAACATGCCGGCCAGCCACACGATGGCGCACGGGGGTCACGGGGGTCACGGGGGTCACGGTGGACACGGTGGACACGGTGCCCACGATGCTCACGGTCCTCTGCCGCCGCTGACACATCCCTCCCACCACGGCGGCCCGGGGATGCATCAGCAGCAGCAGCAGCATCACCATAACAACGAGGCGCAGGTAACCCATCCGGAAAACTTCTCCCCGAACTTCGACATCAGGAAGGAACTCTTCTCTCAGAGGAAGCAGCGCGAGTTCATCCCGGACAACAAGAAGGACGACAGCTACTGGGACAGACGCAGACGGAACAACGAGGCCGCCAAGCGGTCGCGGGAGAAGAGACGATTCAACGACATGGTCCTCGAGCAGAGGGTCATGGAGCTGAGCAAGGAGAATCACATACTGAAGGCGCAGCTGGAGGCCATAAGAGATAAGTTTGGTATTTGCGGCGAGTCGGTAATAAGTACCGAGCACGTGCTCGCTGCGTTACCGGCGGAGCCGCCGATAGTGAAGCGAGCCAAGTTACCGCCGTCGGCGGCGCTGCTGTACGCGAGGACGCCGAGTCCTGTCCACACGTCGGTAATACATCAGCCGGTTAGCGGCGCTAGGTCACCCAGGTCACCGGCGCAGCTCTACGTGCCGGAGACAACTGCCTACCCGGAGACCGAGAGCTTTCAGTACGCCTATCCCCATCCGGCGATGCATTACGAGACCTCCACCTCGGCGCTCAATCTGTCCCGCGGACGCAGGGCGCAGTCGCCCTTCGAACTGTCCTCCGGTTCCGGGGACGAGGGTACGCAACTGGTGGCGGCCCAGAGCAACAACAACAACAACAACAGTCTACCGCACAAGCTGAGGCACAAGTCCAGAATCGGGGACAAGGACGCGGCCAGCGCTCTTCTCGCGCTCCAGGGTATCAAGCAGGAGCCTGGACCGAGAGCTTCGCCACCCTGGGACAACGAGGGATCCAGCGACGAGAGGGACTCCGGCATATCGCTGGGCGCCGAATGGACCGGACCCAGCGTCGTTCCGCCGGTCGCAGAAAACGAGAGGGAGGTCAAGTCCAGACTGGACCGTCTCGCCAGTGAGGTTGCGTCCCTCCAGAGTATACTGCGTCTTGGTAAACCTGGCGATCCCGTGGCCCCGGTCGCCTCGGCCGTATCCGCCACCACGACCATAACGAGCACCAGCTCGAACGCTCCTTGAAAGGACAACCTCAGCATCCGCGAGGAAGCTGCGCCTCGCTAACGACATTTATCCAAAAGAGCGACTCGGTAATGGCGCCTGGGACGCGGGAGACGGACTACGAGACCTCCAGCGCCTGATCTCACGGCAGGATGTCCGCATCGAATTCGATCCCTGTGACGGACCTCGGGACGACGAGTATCCGGAGAAACGTGAACGCCTGTCAGCCACCTGGAGGGGGTCCACGGATACCGTATCCTGTTTCGGGTCCCCTTTTAGCCGTTATCAATTTTTTTTTTTCTTTTTCTTTTTCTTTTCTATTATCTTCTCTCTCACGCTATCCAAAACATATAGTATATCGCTCGAGAGTTCTCCAGTGGGATTTTCGCGTATTAGCACGAAGGAATCGATAGAGAAAAAAAAACAAAAAAAAAAGCACTCGGCCCACGCAACAACCGGCTAGCTCACCACCGCCAGAATTTAAATTCATAGAGAGCGTACCACGATCTCGATCGCCGCTCTCGATGACTCTTGATATATTGGTTATGTACGCGAATATATTATACATATACATATAAACATACACCCTCGTGTGTAAATAAGGGAGTGATATGGACACGTGATAGTGATTAGAAGCTAACCGCCAATACGAATAACAATCGGGATATTAAATCCTTTCATAGATAAATCTTGTTGGGACTCTCGATTCTTCTTTTTTAAGCGTTTATATTGTTCGATCAGCGAGAAACGATATCGATTCTCGTTCTCCGTATTGTATATAATGAAGTCTCTATCCGTAAGTGGAGCATAACGAGAATCGCTTGTCAATTTCCTAATTACGTATAAATTATATTCCTATCCTTATTCCTCCCCCTCCTCCCCCTCCTACCCCTCCTCCTGCCCTCCTCGTCCTGTAAATATTGTATATCGGTATAGATCGCGGCTACGATCAATAAACAATAATTTTAATGGCTCGATTAAAGTGCACCCGGCACCAGTATGGAAAGAGAAAGACAAGCCATCGTTTATAAAATTTTGAGAGGAATCGGAATAATTGTCCAAGTATTAAGCGAACCCGTAGGCGTATTTAATATATACATAGTGCACATAACGAGAATATATATATATATATATATTATCTACAGAAGATGTATAAACGTGCAGAGAAAAATCTTACACACCTTTAACGTTGACTGTACATCGCAAGTCGTACGTACACACGCCATTGTATAAGAACACTATATATATATATATTTTTCAAATTAACGTATTTTTCGATATCACACGATGTTTAGTACCAAGTTCGGTCTATGTCCGCAAGGCGCGCTGCTGTACGTTGATTACTCGCGATGGCTCTTTTACTTGATATCGACGT
>JARQSV010000737.1:429272-461742 GCA_030142285.1 Calameuta idolon | reverse complement strand
TTTTTTTTTTAAGAAGAAAATCATTGAAACCCAACCAACGAGACCGCGACTTTGAGTTTCCAAGAGAAAAATCAAAAAAAAAAAAAGAAGAAAGATGGAAAAAAAGCAAAATCTCAAGAGCGATCCGCAGATGTGACTTGCTCGAATAATATTCAATATAGACACAACTGAATAATCAATGATATTGTAATATAATAATTAATAATTAATTAATAATAATGACAGCAATAACCAATGATCGATAAATTGTAATAGAAATCGTTTTAACCGATGGAACCGAGGATCAATCGGTCCATCGATCCGAGTGACTTGTCTCTTCTTTCTCACCATTCATTCTCTCTCTCTCTCTCTCTCTCTCACATACACATTCTTTCGTTACTCAAATATTTCTCTCTCTCTCTCTCTCTTTCTTATACACGCGTACACGCACACAGGTACACACACCAACACACGCACTTTCTCTCCTGGGATACACATCGAACAACACACAGGCAACTTGCTGGGACATTCATTCTCACTGTTCGGTATTTGACTGTTCTAGTCCGATTAAGAGGGAGCTAACTTGCTAAGGGTCGTTGGCGTATCCAGGGACCAGTGAACGCTGATGATGCCGATGGTGTCTTGTTTGGTGACAATAGGTGTCGATGAGAATGGTGGGATAATAAAGAATAATAATTACTAATCAATTATAACGTAAGGCAATATGTGGAGGATCTGGCCATTGTAGCTGGGCCTGGCCAGCATCTCGTGCCACTCCCGAAATTCAACATCGCTGCGACCGTCGTTACTCCTGTAGCCGGCGTCCAGGTGCTTGCTCGAGTCCTGAAGGAGAACATCGGCAGAAGAACTTCCAGGTTTACTGCTAATATCACTATTAGTTGCGTCGCTGGTAGTGTCGCTGTTTGTCGTTGATGTTACGCTTTTGCTGATATTTGAGGTTAGGGAGGAGAGTTTTGGTTGGAAGTTACCATTAAGGCCCTCTATACATTTGGTGTGTAACCTCTCGAGATCCTCATTGGTAACCTCTCGAGGAGGACGATCCTCCTCCTCGCGAACCTCCTCTTCTTCCCAATCCGTCCAATCTATAGAATTCGGATCCAAAGGCGGCAGCTTCGCAAGTATCTCCTCTACCGTGAGGTCCTGCCTCGTTCTCGAAGGACTCTTCTCCTTGCCCCTGCGCTCCTCGGTGTTGTCTTCCGGACCCTGGTCCTCTCTGCGATACCTCGAGGAGGGCGTTGGAGTGTCATGACCGTTATCATTGGCCTTACGACGTGAATCCCTTCTGCTTGACTCCGTCGCTCTCTGCGTCGCTCTAAGGTATTTGGACACCTGGTGCTCGCTGCTACCCCTCAGGACATCCTCCATGCTCGGGGGTTCTTTGCTGCTTTGACTAGGTGACGCGCCACCCTCGATGCCCAAGCTTGAAGTATTATTCGTCGAGCCTCTTGCCTGCAGATCTGCCAGGAGTTCCTGGGTAGTTTTCAGCTTAGGATTTCTCGAGATACTCGCAAGCTTCTCCTTTACGCGATCTTCTACGTGGGGCTGCTTCTTCATGGATTTGCTGCCCTTCTTGCGGCCGCGTTTCTTCGGACCCGAGATCCCGTCACCCTCGTCCAGGGTGTTGTCGACCGACTGCTCGGAGATTCTTTCCTTGAGCGCCGGGTTACTAGGCACTTGCGAGGTTATGCTACTACTCATTCCCGTTAACGAAACGTTCTCGCCGTTCAGACGTTGTCTCTTCGCCGTCGGCTCACCCTGTCCCAGCATCAGGCTTGCCGCGGTAAGTACATTCTCAGTGTCTTCTTTTCGTAGCCGCTTGTTGGAACTGTGGGTCCTTGGCACCGCGTCGGCCAGATGATTATCCCGCGCGGACACTACCTTTGGCGAGTCACCAGGACTCAGCCTGTGGTTACTACCCGCGGTGACTGGTTTGCATGGCGTTTGCTGAGAGTTCGGGGATCGCGAGCGTTCGCTGTGTACTGAGAGGGCCGGACTCAAAACCTGGACAATAGAATATTAACCATGAGTCCTCTAACTAACTGAGGTCGCTATCAATAAAAGACGTTCTTATATAATCGGTTACACCTTGCTCTTCCCATTTCTCTACCACTGCTCCAAACTCACCCTTAAAGGTGTGGCATCTCTCGACAGCGGACTTTGGGGCTTGAGTCCTCTTAATGCTGGACTCTGTGGCTTTAGACTTCTCAGGGCAGGGCTGTGAGGTTTCGCACCGTTGAGGGCTGGCGGAGCCGGGTCCGCCGGCGTCGGTTGCGGCGTGGTGTGGGCCGACGGCAACACCATATCTCGCCATCGACGAACCAGGTCCTTTGCACGTTTCGCCAAAGCATCGTTGCTAGTTTTACGTCGGAGCTCGTTGATGTACTTGCCAAGCCTTGTGATCTACAAAGAGCGTTACCAGGTTAAACGTAGTTTCCAATTCTTCCTTCTGCGAGATGCTGCACGAATAGTGGATGGGCGAAATATTCTTGTTCCATCCCATAGAGAAGTATCGATGCTTTTCAAATGTGTATGTATAATAAGTGTACGGACATTAGTTATCATATCTTGTAGATATTTCTTCTCCTGATTCTTACCTCAAGCACCTCTTTGGTGATCGCCGTCTTCTCCAGGGCCGTGATGACATCCACAACAGCTCCCATGTCGACAACCTGGAAAGACAATACGTTACATTGCTTACTCAGAAGTTTTTACAGAAACATAACTACTCTTTGGTGCATTCGAAACTGTTTTAAGGGAACATGATAACTTATTAGATGTGGTTTCTTTATCAGGAGGCGATGATTCACATGTTATGGATATTATCAATAATATAGAGAAATGATACAAATTGAGGTCGAACTTGTTTAGGGTGTTTAGGGTATAGCTATTTCATCATGCAACGCTGTAACAATTAAGGTGGATGATCAAAGAAAATTCTAGCAATTTCGATACAGATATGACAGATTGTGGACGAATTAGATTGGCATATGTTACTTGGCTTATAAAATGAAAATTTGGAATCTGAAGGACAGAATATTGCAAAATATGTGTTAATTGTTTCCTAATACTAATTGGGACCAGTAACCTACTTTATCATATGTGCTGATTAGACCACACTAAGATCCTTCAGTTGAAACATTAATGATATTACAAAAGGGAATTTTTGAAAAACATTCTTCAGGATGATGAGATAGAGTCCACCAGGCAGAATTATTTGAAGAAAAAGTATTATTATATTGTATAAATGCAATTTTATTGTATCTTCAAACAATGTTCAGTTATCCATAGGAATATCTGAAAATACAAAATCTTTTACAAAGAAAGGTAGCGTGCACCTCCAAATTCCTATTGAAGAATGGAATTGGCTCCATCATAAAAAGTATAAGAACAAAGTTAATCATCATCCACAGCTTTCCAAACCTTGTGGTAGCATAATAGTACTGACAAGAAAACAGCGCAAGATCCAAAGAATCCCATCAAATCCCTATACAAGATCAAGACTATAAGAGTGTCCTTTAACAGTCAAGAAGTTTGAGGTTATAACCAAGGTACCGCAGCGATCCTTGCCACTCGCATACCCAATCTGTAACACTACCATACGACACCTAACATCCTAAGCCAGTAAACAAGACCAATCCTAGAATTGTAACGAGTCCTAAGAACAAACCACAGTCTGAATAACCCTCTAACTCTGCTACGTAACCTGCCATAAGGATAAGAAAATATATATTACAAAGTAAAACTGCCTAAAAGGTAACACCACCAAGGCCATCGCAGATAGTACAATTTCATAAAGCGTAAAAATATGAAAACGTTAAGAACCACCCTGTGATACTGTTACAGAACTCAATGCAGCATCACCAGGAACATCTGCACCCTGATCACAACCAGTCGAGAAATACGAAACGTCCCTGCTTGAATCACCATGAACGAGTCCATGAAGATATCCAAATTAAAAAAGGTATCTCCGTCAGAAGCACTGTATAACGAAGCGAACGGACGAATAAAATTCAGTGATCGGATGAGTAACGAGAGGAAGAGTCGCGTTGTGCGAGTGGCGCGCGCGGGGCCTGGCGATCGGCGCGTACTAAGGTGTATCGCCCGGCTACTTACATTGTACTCCTTGTCAAGGGATTTCAACAATCTTTCGGTGAGCTCGGTGCAGTATCTCTGCATCGGGGGTGCTCGGGTGCACGGAGCTCGCGCTTAGGGGAGCTTAGGTTAAGCGGACAGATCGGCTCCACGCACACGAGTGGTCGCGAATGCGAGAGAGCACGGGGGGCCTGCAATGGCGGACGACTGAACTCTGCGCTGTCCGTTCGCATGTCCTCCCTGCCTCCGGAGTGCCTCCTAGCCGATGCCCGAGCATCGTCCCCGGCCCCACGTCGCCCCATAGAGGCCGACGCGCGCTACTAGCACCACTCGCGGCGGCCGAATCCCTTGGCCACGCCTCCCTTACCCCTCCTCCACCCGAGATACCCACGGTTCGGCTATTTCCGACGTACTTCGTTCACGTCCGTAAACGTTCGGGCGATTCCGCCGACGACGTCAGCTAAAATCTTACATCCCCTCTTACTACTTTTCACTACAAATATCCCCACCACTTTGAACACGAACGAGAGAACACTCAGCGAGCGACGCGCTGCCACGACGGACGCGTTTGATTTACGTTTAGGATTTATCTTGTTTTTCAAGATACTTTATCTTTCAGATTATCTGCCAACGATTAACCAGTGGTTACACTGCTTCTTTTTCTCCTTACACATTACTTATTCTCTTCTGATTTGCGTACACGGGAATGTGGAGACTCGATGATGTTTTTGGATGGCGGCTGGTGAGCATTTGGGGACAAGGTTACGGGTTTTCGAAAGAGATGAAGTTGACCAGGTTTTTACGGTTAGGTAAGACTGTCGGGTGTATCCTGAATTACACGAGTATTTAAAGATCTTGTGCGTCGAATTACTAGATGACTTGAATCGATCGAGGACACGGGTTCATCTAGCTTTTCTTCCAATAAAGTAACGGAATATTTATTCTAGCGATTCAGCCTCGTGTCCTCTTATTGATAAAGGTCGAATAAAAGAAAAAGGGTCTAGGATTCTGCAGGACGACTAATCCTAAATGTATGGATCTTTGCAAAACAATGAAGGAGGATACTGAAAGATACGAATTTTCATAACAGGTAAAATGTACGTAACGATAGATAGATACAAAAAAAGAGAATACCATTGCGTTTCTTGTCGAAGAAGAGAGGGTTACGATAAGTAAATAAAATTGAGGTTAAACTATAGATAATATCGAAGATAATTCGAGAATGAAAAGCCCCACCGGATTTGGTCGCCCATCTTTGTGTCCTTCCAAAATGAGTAAACGCAGCCACAAATTGCACCACAGAATGCCAGCACGATCTCAAGAGCACTCGTTCACTTTACATGACTCAGCGCACTCGTCACAAATTCGTAGCCGCGATGAAAAATTGGTAAAACTTTCGAAAAATGACGATTTTCCGAAAAATACCTTGTGAAAAATCTAGACGCGCCATGACGTCACGAGCTGTCGTGGCACGTCCCAAAATGGCGGCAATGCCGCGGCACATCGAGCACATTACTGGAAATGGTCGTTGTTATTGGGGTTCTTTCACACGATTAAAGCTGTCCTCTGGGCGATGTGATCGTTGATGCACCTCCGGGCACGATACTGTCACGTTCCTGGATCACGCGGTACGATTTGCAGAGACTAAAGAGGCGGGTGAGGCGCAATGCGTCGAGGGGTTACGCCGTGGCGCCCGGTTGAGGTTAAGGCGAAAAAATCAATAGGATCTTAAAATTACGCAATAGGCTGTATATCGGTCACTGGACACTGGATTGTCGTTGTACGATCTTAAGAAATACTTTACGATTCATGAAAGTCGCGGAATGTATATGAAATACTTCGTAGCCTTTTTGAGAAACGACCGGGCAATTACGAAATTTTCGCGAAATTTCACTTGATGTACACTGACGTCACGCGTCAAAGCAAAGATGGCGTCGCGTATAGCTGCGGCTGCCACTGTTCGTGCTGTCAAGGGTCGAAAAATATTGCCTACCAGAGCTGCGCTTGTCCTCGTAAGTATTTTTGGAAGATTTGTTTTATACTGAGAATTTTTGAATGAATATTCTGAGGGATGAACAGCAATTTCCTTTTGCGAATTATATAAAGTCATCTTCGAGTGTCATAACCTAAATTGTTCTGAGTATTCTATTTTTAATTATCACTGAGAACTTTCTTTTCAGACACCGAATGCTGTGAAAAAGATCAAGGAGATACTCAAAGACAAAACGGAATTCGTGAGTTTTATATATGATCTATGTATGTTATCGAGTGGAGATGTTATTCTCATCTTTGTTTTTCCTATCGTCTTCTTTGACAGATTGGATTGAAAGTTGGTGTCAGACAGAGAGGATGTAATGGATTGAGCTATACCTTGGATTACGCCACAGAGAAGAGCAAATTGGATGAGGAGGTCATTCAGGATGGCGTACGTGTCATAATAGATAGAAAAGCTCAGCTATCGTTGCTGGGAACAGAAATGGATTATATCGAGGACAAGCTCAGCTCAGAGTTTGTCTTTATTAATCCTAATATTAAAGGGACGTGTGGTTGCGGTGAAAGTTTCTCAGTTTAGTACACGTAGAACTTTTTCTAGTAAAACTTGGTCAAATCCCTTAGTCAACTATTGCTATTGAATTTTGATGTATTCTTATATTTAAATACATGCCACCCACCAACAAGAGGATGATCTTAGCTAGGGTGGTTTTATGTTTGTAGTAAAGGAACTAAATGCTACGAAGGAGTGTTATATTTAAAAACAGGACTTTCCTGATAAAAGCAGATTGGGTGTATCTCAGCAAACATGGTAATCCTGTTGCAGTATATTTAGATCAATGCACTCACATAATCTCTGTAAATATGTAATGCTATTATTACTACGTACTCAATGATTTGTGGGTGATAACTTCCCGTGATCACATTATGAAATATAGAAAATCACAATGACATAATTGTTCAGAAATAAGTTGTACAAATTGTAGGTACAAAGTTATAGTACTTTCCTGTATAATACTTTTTTCGATTTGAATAAAAATATCTATTTATTTTGTATTTTTCTAGTAATTTTTACATCCTCAGTTACGTCTTCTGATACTAGAATGCTTGTTTTTAATTTTAATAAATTTCTGTTTTATTATATGCACAGTTTTCGTTATTGTTACAAAATTATGAAAATATAGGAACTAATTAATAGGGTCTTTATAGTACTTACGAGGATGAAACTATATATCTTTAGGATGTCTCCTGGAGTCTATAACAATTTCGGTTGCTGCTTGAGCGTAGAGATATCCAAAATCTTACTAGGATAACTAGTTCTAGGGGTTTGAGTTAGCGGTGGATATCTTCTAGGCTTTGGACTCCTGGATGGTGTATTACACCTAGGTTCCTGTGGAACCTCTACGTTTTCTTTGCCTGTATCTAAAAAATAATCATGGCCTTGTGAGTCTTAAATTATTTTATTGCTGTTTGTATTTCTTACCACCATTTTTTCCTTGAAGAAGTTGATATCGTTCCAGGTATCTCATTGTAGCAAAAGACATATTGGTACCCTGAACATTACTAAGTAACAGATGTTTCAGCGAACCAGGTGCTTGCTTTTGTAGAGCCAGGTCAGCCAATTGTTCATCGCTGAGATACTTTAGAGCCAGTGCCTTCATCTGCATACTTGTATCTGTCTCTGAAATTGCACTAGTTGCTTGGGCGAGATTGGCACGGTAGTCCAGTCGAGGATAATAAGAAGAGTCAAAAGTGACCCTGAAAAATTTTGAAACATTTTCATTACTTACTTATTGTAGGGAAGTCTGGAATAGTTTACACGATAGCATTATTTTACTTTTTATTGCCTGGCACTTCCTTCAAATCAGAATTGTCCACAAAGCTTATTCCAAGTTTTCGAAGCTGCTCCATGGTTGCTACCTTTACGCTGTCCATTAGTACTTTATTCTCTTCTGTTCTTTTGGATTCCTTAGATTCTCTCTGATCAGGAACCTCTGCTACAGGTGAATTTTGCAGTATCTGATTCACCTGACCCAGGACGTTATTGTAGAAGGTCCACCCGACCTTGGGAGTTCGTTTAGGCTCCTTTTCGCTTTCCTCGTCACTAGAATATTCTTGCATTTCGACGTGAATACTGGGTTCCGGACTCGGCGGAGGTCTTTCTCGAACCTCTAATTCTCCACTCGACAGTACTAAACTCTCCTCACCAGGAACTTTTTTCTTCTCGTTCTCTACAAGTGCGACCTGATTAACTGTCAAAGGAGATCTGTTCTGAAATTGTGGATTTTGTATAATTCTATCACGTTCAGGTATAAAATTCTCCCTAGGAGGTTCTGAGGAATGATTGTATGGACTTTGATTTCTGGAGTCGTTTCTAAAATCTTTCCTAGGTTCAGGACTCTTCCCTAGGGTCTCACGTCTCCTCAACTCTTCCTTGAGACCATGTAAAGCTCTTTGAGATTGATTTTCCAAATGATGCTGCTTTTCCACTTCTCTTCTATATGCATCATTTCCTCGTAAAAAATCTTGTCTGATACTATCCAACTGATTATGCTTCTCCGAGGACTCCTCTGTGGATGGTGTGGTATGAAAATTGCTACTAGGCTGTCGACTAGAAGATAAGTGACTCTCAGAGTCCTCGATGATGTTCTCTAGAGGCGCATTGCTTCTGGAGAAATTATTCTGGCTCTTCCTAAGGACTTCGGCTGTGCTAGCTGATGACTTACGAAGAATATCACTTGATAAGTTTCCATTAGGTCGATATGCTTCGTGCTCGATTTGTTCAAAAGGACTATTTTGTACAGTGAACTCAAAACTGGTCATCACACCGATTGACACCTTCTGTTCCAGAATGGCACTCCTAGGGTCTTGGCCATTCTTCGCAGCATCATCGCCATCTAAAGGTGTGCTCTCAATTTCCTGTATTTTTGATGTGCTTTGAACCAAGTTCCTCTCAATGGTGCGCGAAGGTCTCTGTCGCTCCTTAGGGCTCTGAATGGCATTAGAGGAGTTATTTACAGCAACAGCTTCGTCATAAGAACGAACACACATCTGGGAGCTTTGACGAGAACTCTCATGCAAACAGGAACACTTGCCACGTTCCTTCATATTCTTCTCTTGGATTTTGAGTAATCGCTCCACCTGGGACTGCAGTGACTTTATTTGTTCACTTTGATTGTTCACCAATTGAAGAAGGTTTTTCACAGTGTCTTCATTTTCAGGCTTTGGGGACTGGTATCCTGGTGGATAAGGTATTGGAAAAGGATAAAGATGTTCAGGGTCAAAGTAGGGAGGATATGCATGTCTAGCATACATTCCATTCTGGTACTCTTGTCCAGAAATCTTAGGACTACAACTGCGTTGCTGGCTAGGTCTGTACGGAGTATGTGGGACAGAATGGAAATTAGATGGATTCTCACTTCTAGGATATATCTGCCTATATGAATCACCATAGGAATTAGGATTTGAATGCCTGGGGACACTGTGAGGATGGTGTCTGTCATAAGGATCTTCGGATCGTTTTATATTTTGTTGTAAGCTTCTAGGATCTGTAGGAGTTCTTGGAACACCATGAACTTCATACTGGTAAGGCTGGTAACCAGCGTCTGGATAAGGGTTACTGGAAAACCCTTTCTGTCTCTGATGAACGATCGGTGATATCTTTTTGACTTCTTGTATCGTATGTAAATCTCCAGACTGGTTAAAATTCTGCGCAGCAGCAATTCTGCTGCTAAGGCTAGGATCGGAGTGACTATGCTTTAAAGATTCATTAGTCAAAACTGTTTTGTGTAAGTGATTTGCTTCGCTTTGGCTCCGACTATGCTCTATTCTTTCTGAATTATTTGTATCGATATACTTCTTCTGTTTCCAAGCAGCATAAGATTCATATTTATGTATACTTGGAGATCGTGGCGTGTCACTTTCAGAAAGGTTGAATACATTCTCAGCAGGTTTTTCAAAAACAAGAGATACCTCTGGTACTGATGGGGTGGCTACACACTGTGAAGTACCAACTAATTTATATCACTTTAGACAAAAATAAAATAAATAAATATAATATTTATACTCACGTCGAACCTAGGAGCAGGTCTAGGAGTAATTCTGGGCTCAAATTCATCGGAAACATTACAAATATCGAAATTCATACTTCGGCAACACGTAAAAGGTTAATTAAACTCGTCCTTTAACCCCGCGTATACGATGCCAACAGAAAATATTAATAAAACAGCTAACGAAGCATTTGTGAAAAATCTCGAATAATAAATAGTCTAAGAATAACAAATAAAAAAATAATAAACTGAAAAAGCCAGCGACGATATTGACAGTTGTTCCCGCAACTGAAACAATGGTTGAATTTCAAAAAAACCATACCAGCCAATAGCGTCGCGGCATCAAAAGAATTAACCAATGGCGCGTAAATGCCGCGAAAAACTCTGTCGCGGTCAAAACTACAAATTCATCGATCAGTGACTGCGCGCCTTGCGAGCTGCGAGGTATCCTTTTCGAATTTTCCACCATTTTCCAGGATTTCGCACGCGAGGTGTAGCACGCCCCACGTCATCTCCAGTCAGCTCGTGTATTGATACATAAAATCGTGATACGTCTCTAAAAAAAGGAACTAGAGCCAGAAAAATAATACGAAATAATGAGCAAACGGGATGTAAAGCATTAAGCATAAACAATAAAAACTTTTCCCCGAGAATATCGCGTGAAATATATATCGCTACTATGAGATTTGAAAAAGACGTAAAACCAGGAGATTTAATACAGATAACACAAAAATTGAGATCCCATCGCGTTATAAATAAACACGAAGTTGTTGCGTAGATGACTATTCTCTTTTAACCGTTACTTGTAAAGCTTCACGAGCGATTCATAAATTTCAAGCCGAGAAGAGACGTAGATCTTTCATGTGTTTATAAACATTTTCTCATAATTTTCATACACAATCTGATGCACACGTATGATTTTATAATTTTCAAAAGATTTGCTATGAGTTGCAAGCTGTGCATTAAATTTATTCGATCGAGCAATTGTTGGCGTAACTTTATGGAATTTTGCTTTCTTTAATGAATAAATTAATCTTGAGCTGTCGAACAGCGTAAATTACTCGCTTCTTAATCGAGAGGGTGGAAAAATATTTTTGTTTCACAAATATTTATATCTGATAATAATGGATCACATAAGCGAATTTGATATAAGACTCGAGAAAGAAGCGTACTATGCTGGTGAAATGATTCACGGTCACGTAATTCTGCATACTAGCGAGAATTTCAAGCTAAGGTGTACGTAGATTTAATTGGGATAGATAATTAGTGAGAAAGTTTGTTTTCAAATTTTATTTTTTTATGCAACTGCCTTATTTGTATATTTCAATGATTATAAATATATATGTATATACACGTAACGCTTGTTTATGGTTCTGCTTTTATTTATTGATTTACCCTGTATTCTCTATCCTTGTGAGACATTTACTGCTGAATTATTTTTGTCGGATGGTTTTAAATAATTATTCATTTACAGCCATAAGGATGTCTCTGCGTGGTCAAGCTCATGCAGAGTGGAAAGTCCTGGTAAGTGGAGACCGAAGGAATGTAAAGGATGATCAGTACTTTGTAGACGAAAGACTGTTGATATGGGGTAATGGTGAGTTATTTAGAAATTGTCTGATTTAAGTTGTTTACTTGTGATATGGATTACTTATACTCTTTGTATTTCCCTTCTAGATTCCTCAGAGGGTCCCATTCCTATTTTACCTCGAGGGAAGCATCAATTTCCCTTTAGATTCAATTTACCAGAAAGCGCATTACCATGTAGTTTTGAATCTCGTACTGGCTATGTCAGATACTATGTTAAAGCTACTGTCGATAGACCCTACGCAAGCCCTCCGCAGGGCTTAAAGTACTTTACACTTATTGGACCACATATAGATTGTATGGACGAGCAGTACCTCGTCAGTATATATGATTTCATACCTTAATGATTATTTATATCTTTATGTATAACTTTTATAAATTCTATTTTTTCAGAAACCAATGATAGGTACTGAGGTTCATGCTTCATGTTGTTTCTGTTGTCGAAGAAACCCTGTTGAATTAAATGCACAGTTAGAAAGAAGCGCTTACGTATGTGGAGAAAGCATAAAGCTCAGAGCAGCTATTGATAATCGTAGCCTCGAGAAAGCTTGGCTACAAGTGAAACTTACTCAGGTAAACGATTTCTTAAGCCACAGATAAAAAACAAAGTATAATGAATGAATTATTTTCTCTATAGTACGTCGAGTTTTTTATTGATCGTGGGGTCCTGGGTACTAGTAGAGAGCAACAAAAAACTGTTCTGGAATATAAAGGTGAACCCGTGACACCTGGTGCAGCTATGAAATGGGACTCTGCAAAGACTATGATACTACCAGTTTGTCCACCAACTCTAATAGGTGTCTGCCGACTGATACAAATATACTATGTCCTGAAGGTGAGTTGGTACAAATAAATATATATATTAACGATGCAACATTGAGTGGAATAAACAATATAAACTGATGATGAAACAGGTCAGCGTAGAGCTTGAGAAATCAGGAGAAGACTTACAGATGCATTTCCCAATAACAGTGGCTACAGTACCATTTAGGATACCCAACATAATAAAACAGCCCCAGATAAAATATGGTCTGTCTAAATTTCCATCTTTGCATCAGTTATTGATATTAATTAACAAATTCATGACATACACAATTCTACAGAAGTTGCTGCGGAGCATGTGGAAGGTGGCTGTTACGTGGGCCCAGAATTTCTCCTAGGTCAAGTGTACGATGGAACCGACCTAGCTCAGCCACCTTTAATCCTCTACAGGCCTGTCTACGTATGCGTGGCTACAGACAGAAGACATCAGGATCACTAACGAAGGTGGAACGCCAAGGTGCTCTCTTCCAGGTAAACAAGCATCAGGGTAACAAGAAATATAAAGTACAGAGAACCGAAATCATTGTATGTTTTGAAACTTAATTTTTAATGCCAAAGAGCAAATCACGGTCAATCTTGAAGCTATTCCATTAGGATACTTTTAGACTGAACAGCTAAGAATTTGATATATATTATATATATGTATGACAAATGGATGCAGAAGGGAAGCGATGAAAAACAAAAAACAAAAAGATCAACGAAATGAGCGAAATTAACATATGAACTTACACAAAGTGTTAGTCTACCGGGTGTCGCCTTGTGGATTATGACTTACTGTTAAAAAAAAGATATACTTTCACGATGACAATACAATGAAAATTTAAAAAAAAAATGAATACCCAGAAAGCTGTAGGACGAAATAGAAAACTATATTTCCTTACGTCATCCGGGTTTGCTGTTATATTCTATTATATACATACATATATGTGTACCCGGGTGAGATAAATCTTGGATCCTGAGAGAGTTACATTAGAAAGACAGAGAGAGTGAAACACCCGTTAGAATGTTTATATTTGTTGATTATACCTGGTGAAAACTTTACGATTTCCTAGTTGCACAGGCAGGGAACGCGTGGTCGATTAATAATATATTCTTAGTCAATTACCTTGTATGCGAGATAAAGGAACCAAGATAGTAGAGAGATAAAGCGCACGAAAAAGGATACTGAAGTACATAGACGCCGGGATAAAGCGAAAGGGGGTGACATTAATCGCATGCGAATTATGAATGTTAAAAGTAAGAGTTTCCACGACTGTGTTGTCTTGTACGTTGCCAAAAAATATTATAAAAAAAGCTGTAAAACACAAAGCATAAAAAGAATGTTGAGAGTAAAGAAAGTCCGTTAACTTATTTCTATTACATATATATACACATCTCCAATGTGAATTATATATTGAAAACGTATATATATATATATATTTGTACAGGTGCATACAGATCATAGACAAGTCGAGCTTGACAGCTGTCAAATTTGATTTGGCGTTTGACCTGGATAGTCCTGTATTTATTATATTATGGTCCAGATTGCTCCTATTAGTCTTGCGATGCAGTTCTCAACTGATCGTACAAGACTCTTAGGAACTTTGGTACTCTTATTTATTGTCTACAAACAAGAAAGAAAAAGTACCGAGAAATGCGTGTTGCGTATGGAGATGAAAATAGTTAAAAGGAAATTTTAAAAAAGAGAAAAAAGGACGTTAATATCGTTGCTAGCATTAGGCACTTTCAATGTTTAACTTTGTAAGGTCTTACAATGTGTAATAAACGTTTAAGTACAAAAAAAGATAATGCGCGTTATTTACTATTATTAATTTTTGGACTTTAAATAGACAAATAACTATGCGACACTTTCAAGTAGAAAACAACGTGTAATTCTTGCATTTCGATATATGTATATACATGAGTGAAACTGAAAGATTTACCTTAGACGCTAGAGTTTAATTATTAATAAAGAATAAGAAAACAATGTGCCCGTGAGTGGTCAATCCGCGTGTCCTCACAGACGTTTGACTTCGAGTTTTCATGGAGTCTCCAGGATGCGTCCACATGTCACAACTCATACGAAGAAGCAACTTGGTGGCTGAGTGTCTCTTTGATTCGTAGTGTGAAATCCACCAGTAGCAATTTAGATGGTATTAGATTTTTAATCACAGCTACCGAACCCATTGATATATCACTGGGACTTGCTTTCAGTAAAAGCTCGAGTCTGATTCTTACCGAGCGACGGGTCAACTTTTGTGCTGCACCATGCAAACCGGTAAGGTGTTAAAGCCACGAGTGAGTCCAATGCGGATCCATAAAGGCGACTCTATTACTGAAGCCAAAAGGACACAGGCATATCTTCACATAACTTCCATACTATTCTGAGTGTTCTCCGTAAAGCCAAGTGTTGAAGAAGGTGCATCCTGTGTCGTATCCTCCATTGTCTGAGCTTCCATGCCATCAGGGACTGAGGAGGTTCCTGCAGTGCTGGCTCCGTCGTCCCAGTTTATCTTAAACCTTGTTACACGTGGCTTGTCACCAAGGATATTCCTTTGCACCTTGTCAAACTGTGGCTGTGTCGGTGGATTCTCACGTAGCTCAGCATCGATGTATTCATTGTTAATAAAATAACCAACTCTGACAAATTCTTGTCCACGGTAAGAACACGTGAGTAATACTACAGTAACACCTAGAGCATCGTTCACAGGAATACGACTAACATCTGGTGGGTCAGCTTGGAAGACAAACATGTGTCGACCTTCAGGTATCGGACCAACATAAATAGTATCTAATACTTGATCAAATTCTTCCGATTCTGCACTACCAACGTAAATCATCTTCCATTCCAAATCTGAAAGGAAATAAAAGTTCTATTAAAAATATGCATACGTCGCTGCGTTAACTGTTATAAAATATTCAAATAAATCCAATTAAAATGAAGTATTTTTAGAAAAAAAAAATCTTTGAGCATTCCCTAAGCATCATAACCGTCCCACTCAAAGAAAAAACAAAAGCCATGATAACAGTACAAAAGCAAATATTATTCCAATTAATATCAATAATGCATACCTTCTTTCAGTTCCTCTATACACTCAAAAGTGACTTCAAATTGAAAAGGATTGAGAAATGGCGAAGGATTGTCGAGTACGGCCACATTTGCAAGTTGTACCTTAGCCATTGTATAACTTAGGTTATTAACTTAAAGAAAGTAAATGGAGAAAACAGGTAATATTATAACTTAGGTCAAAACAATTCTGTGCGCACCAAAATAAATGTCGCGTACGATCTTCGATACGATTATAATACACATACAATAACAAGAGTAGGAATAAACAATAGCCGTAGAAGTATCGAAGCTGCTTTGGCGGCAAATGAACCGAAAATCAACGTATCCGGTTATCAAGCGGCTTGTAGGCTAAAAATTCACGAGAAAAAAATGTCACTAGGCTAAGAGTCGGTTTAAATATTTGTCAAAAAATAAAAAGAGTTAGAAAATAATACAATCACAGCGAAATTTCACTACAAGCATTAGTCACTCCTGCGCGCTATTGCACAACATTTTCAACAGATCCCCCAATAGCTTCGAAGAAACGGGTGAGTAATTGTCATTTTTCCACTGAGAATCCTTTCTTTGAATATCGTGCACCATCCAAAATTCGTAACATCCGACATGGCGGCTATTTTAAACGTCAAACGAGTCACTCGGACGAAGAACAGAAAATACCCTAATACCGGGAGCGATGAAATTGTCAAGAGTGATAGAGAAATAAAGCTAAAAGCACCGTGAAGCAATGATTATGAAGAAACGATTACATCACTCCTTAATAAAGTTACAATAATGAATTTAACAATTGTTTTGACAAGCGCCCCCACTCGGTACAATTTTATCCCGAAACATAATTCAACCGCGCTGCCCGAAGCGTCTCTAACGGAATCAACCAATGAGAGTCTCGATCCCAAGAGAAAGAAACTAGATGACCTCTCGCGATTGGCCCTAGCGTTAATTTAGCCCTAGCCTGGTATCTAGTTTGAAATTAGATTAAAACCTATGGTTAAAACACATCCCCCACCGTTATCGCGTGCAACGTCCGCTCTTGCGCGTCGTGGTTTCGCGCACGATCAGATCTCGTCGACCATAAAAATTTCCCAGTAGAGAAAAGATTTGTAGTGTAAAAGTTGATACGTAAGTAAACAACCCGGTTGAAATATTGGCTCGGGAGTTATTAGCGAGGTGACGAGCCATACCCGGGGTAGTTAATCTATCAGCAATTTCGAGATCCGCAAGGTGCTGACGTGCTAAATGGTCGAAATTAAGGTTAAAACGGGTTGGCCCCTTCCTGAGGGGGGTACTTGGCGACCCCAGCGACCGACTCTCCGTGTCTTTCTCTGTCTCCTTCTGTCTCTCTTAACGATATTCACCAGATCACTGACCTTCCCGAACGTATTAATTCCCGTTATGTCCTCAGATTCATCCTGTATCCTCTCATACTCTCCAGGAAATACCTATGGATCTCTACGCGTACGTCGGAGCTTGAAATTCTCAAGTCTTTTGCCTCGAGACGAAGACACCCGACGGAGAAGGAGAGTGCGTGCTTGACTGAGTGAGAGAGAAAGAGACAGACGGTGAAAGAGAGGGAGAAAGAAAGAGACTGAGTGTCACAGTGTGCGTGAAAAGGAGAGAGACAAAGGGAGAGAGAGAGAGAGAGAGAGGGAGAGGGAGAATTAGAGATTCCGCGAGTATGTGAGAGAGAAGTATAAATGGAGTCCGTTCGATGGTACCTGTCTCGTAGTATTCTGATTTCCCAAGACGTGCTTTTTCTATAGATTGTATGTGCTGTCGGACAGGAGTTCTGGGGGAACATCTATGTGACGAGAACCAGAGATATACCAATTCTTTGCGTGGGTAGGGAAAAATGAGTGGGAGTGAGAGCCAGTGGTAGACGTTATAGCTATATAATATGTGCGTATATGCATTGGGTGTGATGATGTGTACGTGTCGTGTATTACTGTATATATGTGTACACGTATATCTATATAGGTATGTAGATATAGGTGTAGGTATACGTCGTCGAGTGGGAGAGGCGTCACTTTTATCCCAATTTTCTTCAATCGTAGCTACCTGCTTATGAACTTGGGTTTATACTGCTTGTTGGCGTCTTTTTCGATTTTTGAAGGTTGCTCCAGTGTCGTCAATACGTTTTTCTCACGGTTTCGTATCTGTTTTATGGTTATATGGGACATTTAAAGATCTCTGTGACGTTTCTTTGCCTCCCAACGCCATCAACAGCTGTTTCCGTATCATCCTTGTGCCTTCGCGATATTTCAACGGCAGGGACGGTTCTTCTTGGATGATTTCTTACTTTTGTGATTTGTCTTTTACGTGCCTTATCAAGTTATTTCGTGATTTCGTGAGTTCCTGGGATTTCGTGTTCCTTGGGCGTTCTTTGTTAGGTGTGACAGCTACTGTCAGAGGCAACGTTTTCTTCAGGTTTTATTATAGAATCTCATCGTTTTATGCATATTACGTACCTTACAGCTGTTGCGTAATATTTGATTAAACTAATTTAATGGTTTTTCTTAAATTTAGAATTATATACTTTTTATTTTAAGTAGTTGTACATAGTGGATTATCTATTTATTGCTATTTGAGTTCACCGTGGGATTGCATTACACAGAGATCCTGGTATATCCCCTTTTAAGTATACTTTATGGAATTTGTTGATGATTAATTTGTGTCTGTTTTAGATAGCTAAAGGAAGCCAGCACAACAGTTCAAGTCGCAGACAGTGTTGGCAATCTAGTACAAAGAAATTAATATAAGCCCTACGTGTAAGTGTTATCAGTGTTGTGTCGGTGTATCATCGTCTGACTCTAATGAACTTCCTCCGTAGGAATCGTGGGCTCCGAAGGAACCTTTCTTCTTCCCCATTGCCGTGAGTTGTACCAGGCGTGGTTAACCGAGAGAGAGGATGTCGGTGTTAAATCAAAGCGGCGAGGACGCAGTCGAGTGTCCACTGTGCATGGAGCCATTGGAAGTTGACGACCTGAACTTCTTTCCGTGCACCTGTGGATATCAGATTTGTCGATTCTGCTGGCACAGGATTCGCACCGATGAGAATGGCCTTTGTCCCGCGTGCAGGAAGGCCTACTCGGAGAACCCCGCCGACTTCAAACCCCTCACGAAGGAAGAAATCGGGAGGTAAACCCAAGATAGTGAGGTTATGTCTTGGGCATTTATCCTTGGTGGTTACTAATTGTGCTATGTGTCTGTGTCTGTGCGCCACTCGGTAATCAGGTTGAAGGCGGAGAAGAGGCTGAAAGATCAGCAGCGCAAGCAGCGGGTCACAGAAAATCGTAAACATCTGGCGAACGTGCGCGTTGTGCAAAAGAACCTCGTCTTCGTGGTCGGCCTCCCAATGCGGTTGGCAGATGCCGACGTGAGTGTTTTCTATCAGACAGAAGTAGTTAATGGAAGATCTGATATTACTAGTGCTGCGAAGAAACAACAGAAATATTTATGATGTGTTCCAGGTGTTGAAGAGGCACGAGTACTTTGGGAAGTTCGGAAAGATTCATAAGGTTGTGATCAATCAGAGTACTTCCTATGCTGGATCGCAGGGACCCAGTGCCTCGGCCTATGTCACGTACCAGGTTAGTGAGATCCATCCTTATCGCTGTACAATGTTTTGTTATAACGAAAGCAGCAGGATGCTTATTCTTGAATTATAACAGCGACAAGAGGACGCGCTGAGAGCGATAGAGGCGGTGAACAACATCGTCGTCGATGGTAGGACGGTTAAAACGTCCTTGGGCACGACGAAGTATTGTTCGCATTTTATGCGCAATCAGGCCTGTCCAAAGCCAGACTGCATGTACCTGCACGACCTGGGTGACCAGGAAGCTTCCTTCACCAAGGAGGAGATGCACCAGGGCAAACATCAGGAGTACG
Organism: Calameuta idolon; assembly: GCA_030142285.1. Classification (NCBI taxonomy): domain Eukaryota; kingdom Metazoa; phylum Arthropoda; class Insecta; order Hymenoptera; family Cephidae; genus Calameuta; species Calameuta idolon. The sequence continues at coordinate 442,269 of JARQSV010000737.1, read as the reverse complement.
AAAGAAAATTAGTGCAATCCCTGCACGCTCACGCCTCGGCCTTACAGCGGTAAACTCCAGCGACTCTAACATACCTTTGTAACGAAACGCTTAACCTTTGAATTATTACGTTCACCAGGAAACCGACACCTTCTCCACCTTCCACTGGGAGTATCGTACGAGAAAACGGTACTGTTAATTCACAGTCTAAAGAGGCCTGGCCCTCGTTACAACCTGGCCAAACAAATAGTAAGTTTCTACTTTGAAGAATCTACTGTACATTGTATACTGTGACCGTACAGTGTGAATAACTTATCCTTTTTTTTTTTCCCTCCCAGACACACAGCCAAATGGCAAGGAGTCCTCACCGCCAACGCAAACCTCTACAACACAGTCAAACTCGATGAACGGCACTAGCGGTAGCAATCCGGTGCAACAGAATCACGCAACCTTGTCATCCTCTCAGAACAACAACAACAAAGGAGAGAACAGTGCGGGCTCACAGAGACGTGGCAAGAGCAACAGCGAGAGCAAGGCACAGGCTGCCAGGAACAAGCATAAAAACTCACAGAACAAAGAAAAACACGGCACGAGTACGAGAACGACATCCAGATCGGAATCGAGCTCGGGTCCCCAGGTATCTTCGCAGACAACAATTGCTAAGGAGGTCAGAAATTTTACCGGAGACACACCGAGGGAAGAACAGATGTCGTCGTCGTCCTCCTCCGCGATACAGAAAACAGCAGGACGCTGCAAATCCGATTCTCAGCAGCAGTTACAATCACAGCAGCAGCAGCAGCAGCAAAAGTCGCAATCCTCGCAGATAAAAAAACTTGCTCCGGAGGAGGTCAAGGTGAACGGACTCCTGGAGAATGGCGAACGCAGCCAATCCGAGAGCGAAGCTGAACCTCAGCGCGAAGGAAGCACACCGGCTAGTACCGTTTCCAGTTCCGAGGATTCCAATCCAAATCACAATGGCGAACGTCTTACGGAATCCGGCGAGGATAATGCTGGAATGGCTGTGTTAGGTGAGTTCTTTATGCTCGCTGTTATTTTTCTCATTATTGACTGCGTGCTCCTTCGTTTTTGACAATCCTTCGATTTCTCCCCCCCCCCCCTCCCCCCTCCCTCTCACTCTGTCCCTTCTCTTCTTTCTTTTATATCGAAACCGAACGAGATCGTTTTGTCAAAATACTCAAAGTACGTCGAACACTCATCTTTAAAGTATCGTTTCCTGACCGAACAGTGTCCAACCTCGTTTATTAAATCCAGCTTCGTTATTTATCTTCACGTCGAAAGACTCAGAAACGAAGGAGGAAACCCTCGATTCGGTATTACAATGGTTTTCATATTTTAACCTAAAAAAAAAAGAAAAGACTAATCTCTACTAGTCCCTGGTGGACGATCCTAAGTATTTTCCAACGAAGGAGACCCGCCCACTTTCTCACGTATGTCCTAAGAGATAGCATTATAGGAACTTAAAAAAAAAAAAGCAACCCTAGAGAGAAATTATCATTAAAAGGGAAAGCGAAGAATCCACGTAAGAGATTAGAAACGTGTAACTTCGATAAGTAGAATTTGCGGATAACGAACGCAGCAAAAGTGCCGTACAGTGCTGAATGATGGTAATGGAACATAAGGAACACGTGTGCCTCACTCTGTCCGTACAGTATCTGAACGCAAAGACAAACACGGGCGCATTACATATGTGTATCTCTCTCGAAAGAAGCATAGAGATTAAAGTGATACGAGATACCACGTTAAAGACATTCGCGGTATAGTTATACTAGTGCTACATAGGTAAATATGATACGTTTAACAGTTGATTAATACTATATGCCAAAATAAAGAGAGTTCATCAGAAAACAACCTCGAATTCGTGTTTTATGTTTTTGTTTCTGTACGCTTACTCTGTAATCTTATCCTGAGACTCGTAATGGCCCGGTTCAATCGTACGCTAGTTAAATTAGCCGCGTACCCAGGAAAATCCTATGCCCAGGAATCTGATAAACCTTGAGTCCGGATGATTTCTCTGTGTCCGTTTAATTGTTTTCTCTGCACCAGATACTCATCGTCGGAGTACCAAGTATAGATTCGTAGGATATTGAATTTTAACCTGGATACAAAAGCATAAGTGTACCTTCACCGATGACGCTGTTCTGGTTCTGCCGTGCACCGGGTAAGTGCCTGACGACAAGGTAACGGAGTTTCGAGGGAGTCCGACGAGGTGAGGAACCGAGGACAGATCAGTTTCCTGGGCGAAGGTGCGCGTGACTCAGGCTATCCGAATGCGTTACGATAAATAATATAAATCAGGTGGTGAATAGTTTATTTATAAAATGATGGAGCTGTTTATTCTGGCATTGACGGAGGCGCAAAGCGAGTCGATCGCGTCTCGTAGTGTAGAGGTCTGTGCGTGTCGTCCCTAGGTACGTCGCCGACTAGCACGAACTCCTCCCAGGGTGGAAACGTTCAGCAGCCTCCTCCAGGACTCCAGTGCAATCCGCTGGTCAACGGGTCACAAACGCAACTCAACCATCGGTCCATCTTTCAGGCGGACAATAACAGTTTCTTCAGCTCGAACAGCTTCCAGAAAATATCAGCGGTCGTCACCTCGACGCCACCTACCTCTCAGACAGGCACGTAGTGTCCTTAGAATAACGCTAGGAATTAAATTACAAAGAGAAAGGAAAAAATGTGACTTCGCTCGAGGTGTAGTTAGCTCTGGCACTGGAGTACGAGGTGCCAGTAGCAGTGACTCTAAGAGGATGAGGTTCAGGTGGAGGATACTTGTCTGCAACATCATCAGGGACTGATCCAACCTGGATGGGAACCTGATGAGTCTTTCAGGAGGTCACGTTTTTCTTTGTCTCGTTGGGGAAGACATTTTTATAGTTTTTTTTGTTGTTTTTTTTTTTCACCTGCAGCCAATCAATCCCTCGACTGGACGAGTACGGGTTTGGCTGCCATACCGGACTCCTTGCCGGCGGTTCACTCCAGTGAGGACTGGCAGGCGGCTTTTGGATTCCAACCGGAGTCCACCAGGTCGAATCACGTGGCCAGGAAGTCCAGTCCTACTGGCTCGCCTGGGGTCAACTTCAATGAGGATTTCATCGATGGCGAGGTCTACACGAATTCACAGTTCACGGCGAACATCACCGAGAACACGGCCACCTTCACCTCGAGTATTCTCGTTAATTCACCAGCTTCCAAGTTCATGGCTGACTTTCAGCAGAATTCACTCAGGCAAAGGCTTACTATGCAGGTGAGTTGAGGGAGGGCTTGTCTTTATTTATCTTGATATGAGAGATCTCGCCTACCATGCGTAAAGGCACAGCAGAACCAGGAAAATTGCGAATACATCAAACAGAATGGACACGCCACCCTGGACGAGGTACACAAGCATCACGAACCCGGCGCCGACGTTAAACCCGAGGATGATCTTGGTTTCGATCCATTCCACGAGACTCAGAAGGCACTGGCGGAACTTATGGAGAACGAGATACAGCTGCAGCAGCAGAGGTTGTTTCAGCAGCAGCAGCAGCAACAGCAGCAGCAACGGGAACGGGAGGAGCAAAGCAGGGCGCAGCAGCAACAGGGACTTGCCGGTCTTGGTCCTCAGCACTTTCCGCAGGTGGTTAACGCCGTTAGAGATTGCCAATGTTTTTCATACTTCTGCGGAAACTCGTAGTAACGCTTTTACGTCCTTGTCTCCAGGTTGCTCACATAGCTCACCTACAACAGCAGGCGCAGCATCTGCAAAATCTCCAGGCGCTTCAGCAATCGCATTCGCTTCTCTCGAGGCTTCCGCAGAATCTGTTACCCCCGAGTACAGCACCTAGTGCAGCACCGGGAACGGTTACGGCGAGTAATCTTGCCCAGCGCAGCAGGCTCCCACCTCCAGGATTTCCTGGATCCGCCGCGAATCACATGAACTCCTTTGGCTTGGGTATACCAAGGCCTGCGCCGACGAACACTGCTCTCTCGGGTTAGTTGATCATCTCATCAGTTCACTAGGCAGACGTATCCAAGTCCCAGAGGGAGGTATCAACGGCATCTCTTTGCCCAAGTGCCTCTGGACCACCTTGTTATACCTTATGGAATTAGTTATGTCTGCAGGTAGTAAGATATTGCCGTTCATGAGTCATTCGTCGGGCGTTCTGTTCACCGGGACGCAGCCGCCCCAGCAGACGACGTATTTGCCCAATGGGAATCCGCTAATTAACGCCCCAGGTAATTATCGCGGTACAGTACCCCAGCAGCTACTTGATCCAACGGTATCAATCGCTCATCGGAGTGCTGTCTTTTATCCCAAGGGGTTGGCAAGTGCGCAGGTGATGCTGCGGTGTACAGTCTCAAAGATTGGTGCGAGATAAACAATCAGCAGCAGCAGCAGCAGCAGCAGCAACAGCAGCAGCAGCAGCAACAATTCCACCATCAGTCCCTTCATCAGAAGGGTGGCTGGAATAATTTTGGACCCATCGCCGACTGGACCTCGATCGATCCCGCCATTGTTAGCTCCTCCAGGCCTCTGCCTTTCCAGGCTACCGGCACTTGGCAATTTCCACATGCTCATCCATCGCACACTGTCTCTCACAATGCGCAACAGGTGCGACACCAGGGTTCCTTGATAAACTTACGAGCCCTGGACCTTACTGTCTTATCGCTCGAATCTAAGACCCCCTGACACCCGTGCTCATCTCCCTATCTATATTTACATCCGCCTCTAATCTGTAATATCACAGGAGCAGAACGCACCACAGCATTGGGCGATGCAGCCTCCCCCTGGCTTCGCTGCGCCAGCGTCCAGCGCGCAACTGAACAGCCAACAGCCGAGCACAGCTGCACAGCCGCACACCAAACTCATCTCTGCAGGCTCGGAAATCGAGAGTGAGTTTTACACGACGAGCACGGGCACGACCTGGTCTTGATCTTTGGATAAAAATGTCACTGAAACTCTAGAGAATACCAATTGTGTATGTGCAGACTTGTAAGCGCGTAGTCAAAACTGGGAAGAGGATTTGAGGAGAAGCGGAGTCGCCAAGGCTGTCGGACGTAAGGATTTCGAGAAGGTGGATGTGGTCGTCGAGTAAATCAAGAGAAATGATAATAAGGAAACGAAGAAGAGGAAACGATTGGAGGAGCCAGAAGCTTGCGAATGGAAAGGAGAACGTAGTGAGGGACTGAAATAAAGGCGACGATAAGGATGGCTAATCGCTTTGTCGAGCTGTGACCAACGACGTGCGTCTTCTTCTCGTCTTCTGTCTTTCTTTAATCTCTTTCTCTCTCTCTCTTTCTCTTCTACTCAATATCTGTATCTAAGTGTAATCCACTGCGAATGGACCAAAAAACGAATACGTCATCGATGAGAATCGATATCTTCTCGCACGCGATTTCACTATGATTTAATGCGGCGCATGGTGCACTGTCTCAGCGTAATCTTCTCGAAGACGATGTTATTTAATGTATATTAAACCAAGAAAATGTCACTGTACATCCAGGACGGTTTAGCGCCTCCTGTGTATCCTCGGCTTAATCCTTTTTCTCCTTTCTGGAATGTATGGTCGAACTCCAGGAACGAGAGAACGTGGTCACTGTGCGTCAATGTGATCGACCTTGGTCCCTCGTGGATGCTGTGGTCCATTCACGAAGGACTCGTGACACAGGATAACTTGGAGAAAGAAATAAAATCCTAGTAAGAGAAGCGAAAGGAGTGGCGCGATCGAAAATTGAGAATTTACTTTATCCACGTACAAATGCGAGTACAGAGACTTTGGTATCAGGATACGAACAGTGGAGACGCGTTACGGACAAAAATCGTAGCTGGACGAGGTTGACCTCTTCGTGAACTTTTGTTTATCTCCCTGGACGATCTGGACGTTAAGGACAGTCGGAAATATGGGAGACTAACTTTATCCGTGGGGCCGGACGATTAAACGTGTTATCCTTGAAATTTTATTTCCTCTTGCAATTACGATTTCCCAACGGGACGTGGACGCGTACTCCCTTTGTCAGAGATTCGATCGATGGGAGTTCGAAGGTCACGGGAGTCGCCGTGGAAGGCACGCCTAAGAGGAGGATTTAAATTTGGGACAGAAAGAGAGAGACGGGAGAGACGTGGATCGCAAAGTTAATGGCGGCGCAAGCGATAAAGCTTTAAGGGCTCTTCTCATAAATCGTTAATTATGAACAGGCCGGATAGGTTTAGGATCATTCACGTTCGAGGGTCACGTCGAAGACGTTGAATTTAAAGTCCGCGAGGAGATAATCGCGGAGGGTGTCGAGTACGCTATTTGAAATGAGAGAAAGAAGCTTACGAGGATATAAAAAGGGGAGAAAGATAGCGAGTGAATAAATAAAATGGTTCAATCGATACGTGAAATTTAGTATTGAAAGAAGGAAAACTATGCGAGAGGACGAAATCGATTAAAGCCAGCTGTTTAAAAGGTATGCGACGTGATGAATGATTGCGATTATTATTGGAGATGATGACGACGACGACGATGATGATGATGATGATGATTAATATTATTATATAAAAATTCATTGATTTAAGGTAATCGAGAAATATACGATATGCGAGAGCAATGGTCGAAGCGATCGGTCAGTTGTGCTTTTCTATTTGTATTCCAACATCGATCCAGAACCCAATCCTAATATATATTATACCTGGAGATTGAATAGGCAATGTTTTATATCGGATATAAATATTCACTTTTATTGTAGATCAAATTGCCTTTATTCCACAGTACGGTGAGGCTTCGTGATAAAAGTAATAGAAGATATTCCAAGTGCCGTATCGTGTTCTCCTTGCACGTCGGCCAATGCTATAGACTTTAAAGGCTTTAAAAGTAGTCGGAGATTTATGCCGATCCTTAAGTAACAGCGTTCTTGCTTTCTCTATGTTCTTCAGCATTAATTAGCGTCAGATATATGCAACATAGTTTTCCACGTCGATATCGTAAAGGCGAGTATTCAGGGTCGAAAGTCACTCAGTATTCTGGGGACTCGCTTCTTCTCTTATTGCGTCTCGTACGCGACCTTAGACTCTTTCTCGTGAGACCCCACACGGCTTCGGGCCTCAGGCCCTTTTGAACTGCAGTGAATAACCATCCTATGTGCATCCCGCATCCTGTACAAAGTGCTATAGTCCAGGCGTATCTAGGTTGACATAAAGTGGTTAAAGAATCAGTACGGTAAAGTCTATAGCACTTGGAAGTTATTAGGATACTTTGCTTCGCTCACCCTGGAAACCAACTGTACTCTGTCGATGCTGGTTCTCTGCTTTGCACCAAGTTGTATGCTTTGTAAACTGTAATTGTCTCGTGTATAACCCCACCCAAATTGCAATATGCACTCTGCGGTCCTTCTTTGCTCATTGGGAACATGTCAGACTGTTTACAGATCATGCTGCTGCAGTTGCGGCACTCAAAAATTCTGTCCTGCTTTCAATTAAATAATGGACAGTTACTTGTGCAATGGTTGGAGTGGAGAATTTTCTATGATTTACCTTGACCAGGTAAGCAAGCTCGCGTTGCAGCCTGGATATTGCACAGTCGTAATTTAGCAACATTATTCTTTGGCTGTCGTCCAGCAACAAATTATGTGGGACCCAAAAGGATAGCTCTACGGGATCCTCTGGTATGTTGCTACCTCCTATGAGTTACGCATAGGATTAAAATTATTTAGGATTTAAACAGGTTCTACTAGAGGTATGTAATTCATTCTACGTACTTGTCTCTATGAACTGAAGGTATTGTCTTATTTTTAGGGATAATCTTCTTGGATCGTACTGCTTATATACCCAGGATGGCCAAGGTGTTACTGCTGCATCCATTCTTTCTATACGTTCCAGCTTACGCTCCTCCTCTAGATTTTTTGGTTTTAATCTCAGGTTATCTAGAGAAGCTAGTCGAGCGTCTAGAAATGGATGTCCAAGTGTGATTTCAGGAAGAATCTTCACGTTCGCTGATCTTTTTCCATAGCCGTGCTAAATTCAAAATGTACATACAATGTTTTAGCATTGGGAATGTCATTTTGCAAGATATTGATTACTAAACCTCTATGACTTGTAGAATTTTAAAACGTTGTCTGCCTTTTGCTTTCACACGGAATCCTTCTGCTTCGTTGCCATCCATATATTGATAAATCTCTGCTGTTGTACCGATTGGCACTTTTTCATTGTAATTCAAACAAACCACACCAAATGTACGGTCACCCTGGATACATTTTTGAAGCATGTCTATGGTCGGTTTATCAAAAATTGTCATTGGAAGAGTCTGTCCCGGAAATATTATTGATTGTTTTACTAACAGAGGTAGGTTCATATAGATTCCGTCATCCAATATTGTCCTTCCACGCAACTCTTCCAGGTTGTTTCCCAAATACTAAAATCATTGTTTGATATTAAGCCAGAACAACTACCAAGCTGGTATATGGATACTTTATACATACAGAGTGTGTAGCTGGTAAAGTTAAATCGAAAGTACTGTCCGGAGGAGCTTCCGTAGGATTGTTAATTGAAATCGGTGCTACATTTTGTCCTGTTCTCACTGCAATCTCTAAGCCTGGATTATAATTAATTTAAATCAGATTAAATTATATATAAATACAGCTCTAATTAATAAGACATTTTTAATTATTTCCTACATATATGGTAAAATCGAATTAAGTGCAACACTTTTTAAAGATATTTATTACCATTATTCGTATCTCTAGAGTCGCTGGATTCTCCGTCACTCTCGACGTCTACGTTCATCATTTACTTTGCTTTATTCGCAGGAAAGAATCGTCAAGAAATAGATACTTATTTTGTAAAATACTAAAACGTCAAAGCAGCGCAGAATATAACATTTTTCTTTTGATGGTGTTTCCATCTCTTGAGTTTTCCCTGAACTGTGAACGCGACGCCACAGGCCTTCCTGTTTTACCGACAATCGGTCAGTGAAAACTGGAGATGATTGAAAAGAGATGAACGAATGTAGCAAGCACAACGATTCTGTACTTTCACTGCATTTGAGTTACACAATCGACTCCCTGCTGTCGTAGTATCTCGCAAACCAACCATATTATTTACGTTTGACAATCAGTCTAAGAGAAAATCAAATTTTACTTGTTAATTAAAGATGAATTAATAAAATAAAAGACGAATCGCGGAGCAACATGGAGCAAATCGAGAGCAATTAATTCATCAAGAAAATCATACGAAAATCAGCTTGATTATTTGGAACAGCAATAAAGAAACTATATTTCTGTCTCAATGAATATTTATCAGTCATTGCATAACAGCAGCGGAGTAATTAGGAAAACATAAGGAGCCATTTCTTAGGCATTATAAACATATAAAACTTTATTTCTCGTCGCTAACTTCCCGACAATAGTCTGTCTGCCTGGAGCGACCCCAGATAACAAACCCACAGAATCCTTGAGCATCTTCCGACTAAAGCCCCTAGGTGGCACCACTCTTATCTTCCCACAATCCATCTCGTTCTAGTACCAAAAAGTGTGGATAGATCGTGCCACAATCACTCCCATTAGGTTTCCCTGATAAAAAAAATAACAGACACAGTTTAGCCAGAGTGGTTGAAAATTAGTGAAATGGTGAACTTGTGTCGCGGGTATATTTAGATTAAGGTGAGTAAAAACTATGGATATCTCTTAACGCACTGCTCGGATCCTACCATGGACCTCAGATCGACCCAGCATGCACGAAAAACCCAACTAAACAAGGACTCGTCGACGATACTTCTCCTTTACTCGCTTTTGGCGATCACATTCCTGGCTACGATTTGTTTTCGCTACGTCCATTAAGGATCGCAGGAATGTCTCCTGGTCGTAACACACTGAATCCTCTCGAAGACAATACACAATTGGTCGAGTTTGGATCTGAATCTGATTGTTCCATTCTAAGTGTAACCTTATAACCTTACATTTACAACCTTATCCTTTCATTGACTACACTCGTCAGCGACGACAGCCAATCGATTGCCAGATACAATCGGAAAAGAATAACCATCGCAGTCTCCATCATCGAACCATCTTTGTCATTGAATTTTTTTCGTTTACCAATTTTCACGCGAACACACGACTCCGTGGTTCCACAATTAAGTGCGTAGCGTACGTACGGATCAGCACAGATCAGCACAGGAACACCAGTGTCTCCTGGCGCATTATTAAACTCAAAAAATAAACCACGAGCTAGCATAACCCAGCGACAAGCGATACCAATGTCCCTGATCTACCTCTAAAATCTCTACAATCAACGTAACTCGTTCACGAAAGACCTCCGCGGTAAAGAAGATCAAGTCAAAGAGGTTAGAATTTTAGCTAGAGCCTTCACGAGGAACTTCTAAAGCTTTCCAGAGGTCATACCAGCCTAAGCAGAAGACCCATGAGAACATCCTTGAAGGTTCATGCCTGAGAAAAGAAATGAACTGTGTAAAAAGCAAAGCATTCGAAGGAATCTTAAAGATACGTCTTATAATATTTTACAAGGAATCATCAGGATCCTGTTTATTACTTGCTTACTGGCGCGTCTGATGCACCAAGTGCTCTGCACATCCTATCAGCGACACACAGTGGCCATTTCCAATCTGAATCCCCCTGATGTTTCCCCAGCGACTAATATTTACCGTGTGGCCGTTACCCCCACCAGAAGCCGAGCCTCTATTGATTGCTCTACCGCACTACTGCCCTACTTTTACGGCCCTGCTCGCCGTCTCTGCCCGAATCCAACCTTATACCCTGTACGTACATCCCCATCGCATCAACGACACCCTAGCCAATCCCCACGTCGTCGTCGTCGTCATCCTCGTCATCCTCGTGGCTGACATCCGACTCTTCGTCCAGCTGTTTGTATCCTCGTCAAAAGAGAGTCTGAACTAAAATACAGCCTTATGGCACAAAGAAATTTTCTTAGCTACTTTCACGTTCGATGTTGACAGTGTGTACAGACCCTTTTCTTTTTAACACATTAATTTATTATACAACAGCTCAAGACACGTGTCCTGCCTGTCACAGTACATGCATGCACTGATACGAGGTAAATCCTGATACTGGTAACCTTTAAGTGATTCCACGTACAACTTTATATACCGATTAGTCATTCCTTTCACTTGCCATTGTTATTGACATTTGAAATTCGCTGCAACCACGGAGAATGACGCGGTGTGTTTATTGGGAAATTATTAAAATTTTCGTCGCACGTTCAACCTGCAGGAATATATTTAATTATCAGTTTGCCATGGACACGCGTGTGTCTATTTAACCCGTAAGGAATAGATTTTTGAACACACCTGTACCCGAGCTCGTATTTTCACAGTGACAAATTAATACGATTTTATCCTCGGTATAAATTATTATCTAATCCGACGTTACCCCTGGTTTACAGGGATCTTCTTTATCTGCATTGCCTGCACAGGATCAAGGCTCGGTGACAGCTTTTCTGTCCCTTGAATAAGTGAAACCAAATTCTATTTTGTACAGAGATATTTTACAGTCGACTGACCAAGATACTCGTTTAACACTGCCAAGGGCTAAGAGGAGGCTTTCCTCCATTTTATTTCGATTCGCTCGCCCTCGTGCCGGTACCCATCGCCTTTCTCTGCGCTCACGTCGAGGAAGCACGCGAGATAAGACGGGGGGAGAGGGGTTTGAATTTTTTTTCTCCTTCTGAGAACTCAAGGGAAGCCCTCAGGTATTTCCAAATTTATTTATGGAACAGCCATGCCGTCACCCTGTAGCTTCAAGCAGCTTGATCCTTCTGTTTCTTGCACACCCGTTATACGCTTCGTGCACGTATACAAGGACTCATGGGTAATCGGTGCACTGGCGTGACTTAGGATGCTGTCAGGAACTTGCCATACCCGTATAAAGAGATATCTGTCCACGTGTTTTCCCTCAACATGCAGGATACGTGTGTCTGAAAATGTATAATATTATTATTATACAGCGCGAAGTGACGTAATATGAAGAAAAAAAAAACAGCACGTGAAGGATTAAATATCCACCCACTTGGACGTTCCTTGATAATACTTAGTCAAGGATGCCAGTAATTAATTCTTGATCTACCAAGGTCATCGACGTGGATACACGGTGGCGCATGAATAACTTGAGTCGATAGTGAGTCACACTCGAATCTACCTCTTTCACCTTTGACCTCCTGCTCTACCGTGCCGATTCGTCGAACGGCCCGACCGACCTGCCATCTACGTACAATCAATCAAACTACCTTTAGGCTGCGTCGAATCGCGGAAACAGGAGAAGGAGGTACGCTTTTGGGAGTTTTGTTAACACGCGATTTCACCGGGTCACGAATGCCCTGACCTCGCTTTTTTTCAGTTGACCCGATCGATTCTGGATGTCTGAATAATTCTGAATGATAAATATATTTTTTTTTTTTTTTTTTTTCACATCGATTCAATCGTATGCAGACCCTGTACCCTTTGATAAGAGTCGGCTGATTCCCGTGCTCCTCAGGGCTTGGGCTTTTGCTTGTTGGCTGAAAGCATTTCTGTTGATTAAAAAAAAAAAAGTATGACTGTTTAGCCTTTATTCGTATTCAGTTTGAAAAAGTAATTATCGAAAATTTGACTCGTTAACTGACACGCAAAGCCGGTAACGCTTTCCCGGAATCGTTCTGATAACCGATCGATATCACAAGGTCACGCATGGAGTTATCGTTCGCCTTTAACGAATTTACTTGCCGTAGGTACGTACGTACCTTCCGTGGGTCTTAGGTAGGCACCCTTGATAAGGGGTCGCGTGACCTTCTCCTATCAGGAAGCTAACGACCGCTTTGTATTCGATGATAATCATCTGCATGGTTCTTCATTTGCATTCCGTGCTTGTATGACGCGGGAATTTTAAATTGTTAATAAAAATTTAAATGTCCTTCTCTCTTTTAATTTCGCACGGTCCTCGAAGACTGATATTTATTTTCAGCCAGGAACCCTTACTTTGGATATGAGTCAAATGAAAACTGCGACTGGGTTGAAGTTTCCTTATTTGAAAAAAAAAA
>JARQSV010000737.1:416420-429172 GCA_030142285.1 Calameuta idolon | reverse complement strand
GCCAGGAACCCTTACTTTGGATATGAGTCAAATGAAAACTGCGACTGGGTTGAAGTTTCCTTATTTGAAAAAAAAAAGCCAACCCGGTAAATGAACGTGACCCACAGGTCATGGCGGGTGGCCCAGGTCCCGGGCTCCGAACCCTGAGTCATCTGCTGACGAAGGGGCTGGATTACGTCATAGCCTGTTGTACATTATCAGAATTACTAAAGTTACATTTTCCTTACAGCCCCTTTCGTAATGATCACTTCAATGGCGTTGCTTTCTTTTGAACTTTCACTGAAATTTCTTCGTTATTGGTAGATACATGCAATAAGGTGGGTCGAAGTTTTGCCAAAGACGTCAAATCTGATCGAACGAAGTCGTTCTCTTCTTCTATTTCTTTCTCGGATTAAGAGCCGTCTAGACTTTTTTCCTGGAGCTAAAAAAAAAACACCCCGTACAGAATTAAAGAGAATGAAAGATTCGCTTTCGTGAAAGCGATCAGACCTTCGCATCGGGAATGGACGTTAAATTGTCAAACGGGAGCCAAACGTTCGCTGCGATAATTCACCTCGGGACGTAAATTCATCCAGAACGTAAATTTTTAACGGATTCTCCTTCCGTCTCTTCTCATCAATTTATTTCTATTCTCTTTGATTCTTCAACTCCTCGAACCACTGTATTCTTTGTGTACCATCTGCGACGGCGCTAGGTAGTAGGTTATGTAATTCATCTTGAATTCTCAATAGAAAAAAAAAATGCTATCTAGAGACCTTTAGCAACAGTGGGATTCGCAACCGGTTGTTTTGAATTTTTAAAATCATCCGGGTGACCAGTGGGTGGGTTGACGAGGGGGTGGGTGACGAGGGGGTGGGTGAGGAGGGGGTGGGTCTACCTGAAACAGTTCACAGGGTAATAGCTCTCCATGACAATTATTGGAAAATGTCCTTCTCTATGTACGTATAAAGGCCCGTTCACAAGAGCCACAATCGACACGGACAAGGTGTACCTGGATGAATATCCAGGTACCCTAGGTGTCTTGTAACCAGCTCGTGGGATCAGCCTTATGTCATTTACCTCGGTTGAGTTAGGTGCATGTCCGTCCAGTGTGTTTCCGGTTACTCGTGTATTCAACGGACTTAAATAATATAAACAGCGTTGCTCCAGAAGCCGTGTGTATAAGTATCGAGGTTACACAGCAACCGAGAGGTCCCAGTCTTCATCCAGTAATACAGAGTGTCATTTTTGACAGAACAATCCAAAAACTTCGTTCAACTGGACAGACAGTTATGAAATAAATTAATCTGAATTATCAATTGAGAGACAAAAAAAAATAGTCTGAATAATCTAACGCAGCTACCCAAAGCATCGCCAGGAGTAACCCCGTCCAGAGCTCGTTCATTGAAGCTGGCGTCAGAGGTTTGACGTAGTCCTGGACGTTGGCCAGGATCCCGAGGCTACTAGTCTTCGCGGACCGGATGGACTTGGTTGCTTTTTCGCACGATGATTCTATTAATAACATTGACTGGGATATTCACCGCTAAAATTCTCGAGTTTGCCTCGAAACTCAATCAGCTTGAAGTTATAGCATTGGCAGAGGTAGGTTCTGGTACCTGATTATCAATAAAACCGGAAGTGGATGGTTGGCAAGCACGAAGCACACAACGCTGCACTTCCGTATAGTCAATTAGTGTACGTACAGCGGATGCTGTAAGAAGAGAGAAAAGAGACATAAATATTGAAAAAAAAAAAAGAGAGAGAGAATATTTACCAAAGTGGTAATGCGTGCCAAGTAGCAGCTGATAGAGACGCTCAGCGTCGCCGGCCGTCGTCGTCGTCGTCGTCGCGAAAATATTTTCATTATAAATAGCCACTGGGGCTGCCGGCCGCTTATTTTTACGGCCCTGTACGCCAATCGTCACGGCCCACCTCGCGCCTTACCCCGCTGGTAAGGTTGCATCTCTCAGCCGGTAAGAAAGCGCAAGTCCTCACCAGGTTACATTTTTGCTTTCTCTCTCTTCACCCTGGAATCAAGAACGCAACAAAGAAAGGTATAAATGCTGCGCGCAGTTCCCTACGACGTAATTGACAACAAACTTGAGCACTCGTGGCCTCAGGATCGACGGAGCACAAAGAACTCTTCCGCGAGGACCTTAAAATTCGCTCGAGTCGAATCCCTTGAAAGAAAATCCATCATGGCGGTCACTTCCGGGCTCCTAGAATATTTCTATGCGTAACCCGTCTTCGTCTCTGACCTATTTACGGATATATGGGCCACTGAGTTCAGCAACCTACCGAGCGAGTTCCCGCAGTTACCACGCAACGGCTGTTTCCCACATAACACACAGCATGGTCCTGTGGAACATGATATACATGTATGTACGCATGCTTTGACTATATATATATATAAGAATATGTATATGTATACACGCATATCGGGGATTCGATGCTCTTCGGAACGGTCCGTGAACATTCGGTAGGCCCGGCTGGGATCACGGAGTGGTTATGCCACCAGAGGAGCATCTCAAAGGCGCGAATCCCGTCAGTCACGATCCCACGTGCTATACAGACGGTTTTGTACCATCGGTCGGCTCGCTGTCTTTCAAATTTACATCCAGTCTCGGTTTAGATCTCCGGTGTACGTCCAATGATCGTTTAAGGGATCTGGAAATTCATGGACCGTCGTTATTAGACAAGATCCTGCAGGTCGAGACACGTGTCAAAGAGTCTGGAACAACTTGCTGCTTTGGCTTACACGCCATTTCGTAAGTTCACAGCTTAGTACTCGTCGTATTCGACGTAACGCCGACGGCAGCGTCGACAACGACGCCCAGGACGATACCAAAAATATCGTTTTGGAAGGACTCGGGCGCTTTGATATTTTCCGGATTGTCCCTGTGAGCGTCCTGTGGCAACTTAAGGATACTGTGGTGTTCCTCGAACTTGAGTATTGTGCTTTATTAACTTATGGGGGATTTTGAATTTTCGCGCGCTTTCTAAAAGCAATGCTCTTTGTCACTGTCGGTGCTGGTTGCCTACAGTAGTCGACAGTGTACGGCTATTTTGTTCCAGTGCTTCGTGTCCCGAGTACTTTTCAGGTATTTCTGTCGTTGCTGTGTTACGTTGAAAGATTTTTCAAGAATCCGCACAATCTTAACGGCCGTTCTTTTGCGTCGTCGTCCTAGACGGATCGAACCAAGACGGCTGGAAGGTTAGGAAATTTTTTTCTCTTTCCTCTCGCCCTGAATGACTTTGCCGGCGTTTGTGTACGTACGTGCGTGTTCGTATTCTCTTTCTTTGAGTACAGTGTCACCGTAGCCAATGATATATCCAGATATTTCCGTCGAGTACCACTGGGAATTGTTTGTGAATGGTCTAGACTTCGGAGGACGGCCCTTAGGGGGTGGTGCGATGTTTACCATTTCGATGCTTCAGATTAAAGGTTAGAAAACCAATGCTTCACTGTTTGTCGCTACATTATTGTGCTTTTCTTTGAGTGCAGGCAATGCTGCTCTTTACCTAACCTGAATTTGCCTGACTTCTATTGGCTGGTAAATAAAGCTTCAAGTGGCAACGGTAATTATTTGAAAGTCCAGCAGTCGAATTGCCATTTTGTTTTTCTCTTCTCTGTGACTTCCAGCTTCTCAAGATGGTAGGTGTCGCTGCTTTTATTAGAATTTTGACTACTGTCGATATACTCATTGCTAAAAGATATTTTAAAAATTTATTAGAATCGTCGACAACGTTCGTAGAACGAAAGGGCACAATATTATGACGTTTATAGGGCTTTGCTTTGAAAGAACGAGGCGATTGGCTACCATAAGAATATATTATCGTGAAAACTCATGGGAATCGATCCGAGCTCGCTCAGAAGATGAATTCTATTAGAGAAGGAAAATTTCGACAGTGACAAAAAAGTTTCGCTTATCCCAATAATCCTTAGAGACGCTCGGTATTTATATCAATCTGTATACAAGTAGACGCCGTCGACTCTGGACGTTCTTAAAGATAAATGCGAAAACCCGCGATCCTTGAGATACGCACGAAAAGACAGATATACGGTTATCGATCGTTTCCATTGAGAAACAATAGATTTTTCAAATCTCCCGATATAACTTTATTCGAGATTTAAATACCGTCCAAAGATAATTCCACAGCTATGCTCTCAAGCGCATCGGTCTAATATAGAAACCGATACCGATGACATAACCTAAAACCTAAAACTAAAAATATTCTATTACAAGCTTTGTCAGTACTCCCAAGAGACACCATCTGGTGTCTGTGATACAGCAGCATTATTGAAATTCACTTTTCATGCCTGAATAATCAACACTTTTCTCTTACAGTTTCATTATAGGAAAATACACGGTTAACCTGACCTAACCTCAAAATCCAATTGGGAAAATGTACACGATATACCGACTGGAAATTCTCTTTTGCAAATCCAAGGCTTGTCCAGGTCTCTACTGAGCCAGTACATACATAAATAGGACCTTGACTGGCCCTTGATTCTCATTATGAAATTTCTACAACGGATTCCGTACCTCAGGATTGCACGGGAAACACAGACACAAGAATTTGCATGAAGTCGCACGGTATTGTAGTCCTTGCGAATTGGCCAACCAGTCTCCTGGTTATCCTTTATTGGGGATGCTTAGCATAGTGACGGTACGCGATGCGTCTATCCAGGGAGAGTAGGTCGTTTCCAAGGCAACGGGGTGCATCGGACCCCCAGCATAGTAGAAAGAAGGGGGAGAGAGGGAGAGAGAGAGAGTAACCTATCGCAAAGCTCACTACCGCCATCACCCCAAGCTGCTGCAACAGCGTAACCTAACCTAAACCCAACGCAAGTTAACCAGGAGGCAGGAGGAGCTCCTGCGAGGAGAATGGCTGACGCTGTTCTCTCCTCTATCGGTTTTTCTCTTTTTAAAAAATAGCACGAAACTTCTAAATGATCGTTAGACAAAAAACTTTCCCGACAGATATTTTTATCTGCGCGAGTCCACCAAAGACTAACTTCTGTGTCGATGATCTGACATTTTTTATGAAAAAAATTTTTCTACAATCACTATCGACTAATCGAACTGACTCGCGTTTTAATGAATCCTCAAACTGAACTGTTTGCACACATGTGTCTGGGTCCTTATCGCCTTATTGAATGTTTAAAAATTGAAACTTTAATATCTTGCATAATTAACTTAACCACGCTTTTCTTTGGTATAACGAAGTTAGGCTGTTAACGTTAAAAATAACTAAATACAAAACGCCAAGGGGTCGAGTCTCAATTTAGCTGCTTAACCCCTAGGGATTTCTCGATGGGATTTAATCGGGACACCCTGTACAATTCCAGGGGAAACACGGGGGTGCATGACCCAGTTACGCTGGGCGTGTTATATGGGTCATAGACACCATTTGCAGAACCAGATATATATTCTTTCTGTTCCGCAAAGTCCTCCTGTCAGGTTGATCCTTAATTAGTATACAGAATTCGTAGAGGACATCCCCTAGTCACCGAGGACGATCGTTATCACAGTTCTTATCGACATAAATATGTATAGTGTTGGCTAAAAATTCAGTGCGTCGTCAGATTGGATCCCCTTGCGTTTATATTTTATAATACGTCGTATATACGTTTACAAGCGTACTGGGGAGCTAGAAAATTATAAGGGGGTTAAAATTAACGATTACGACTAAAACGACTTCGCATCTGATTTTGCTTCTTTCGCGGACATAGATAAATCGAGCGTCCCTATTAATTAATTCTATAATGTCTACTGTTACAATCAGACTGAATTCTCTCTCTGGAAGGTGATAATGTATAGCTTCAGCTCCATTTTTCATGTCCTCCAATCCACCGCGTTCCGCACTCAGGATCCTTCTTCGTAACTTCAAAAATCCTACACAGAGAAGTGTCCACATTTACGGACACTCGGTATGGCAGGTTCAGACTGGTCTTGGTTTACGCATGCGAGCTAACTCCATTCCACTCTGGCGGCTTTTATTACGGAACGACGGAATCGCCGTTCAGTCTTTCACACCGAGTGCGCGGATTCAAATCTCACGGATGCTCTTGGTCGTCAAGGGTGGTGAAATAATTGTTGGTACGGACGAACGATACTTTTTCATACTGAAAGAATCGTCAGTGATTGATTGGTAATCGTAGTAAATATGGAACATTAAAAAATATTTTTTCAAATATCATTGCCAGAACGCGAACGACTTATTGCTTAATGGGCTTTTCATAAATACTGATTGGCCTGTAATCGAACGGTGATCAATTTGCCTTATTGATTTCGATACGAAACATTGAGACTCTTGTGAGGTGCATTGGAGAACGTTTCTAAATTACTCAACGTTCACGGAACAGTATTCGCGCGGGAATTTAATCCTTAGCAAGTGGCCTATTCAAATTTAGATATTTGCGCGCCATTTTATCAGATATTGAGAATTTAAAAGCTACGTTATTGCGTGCAATGGAATATTATTGAATTTATAGTGACAATTTATGTCAGGGATTGTACAAATTTCAAGTGGCTATTTTTTATTTAAAATTTAGATTTTTTAAATTTTATATTATAAAATACTATGGGGTTTCGGAGGCTTATTGGAGTCGCTGGATATCTCTGGCTTCTCTTATATTTCATCAATGAATAAAGTGTCGACGGGTAAGATAGGAAATTCAGATTGATTCGAGCTATAGGAAAAGTCTAGTTTTAATAGAGGGAGACATTTTGTTGATAGAAATATATTTTTCTTTTTGAAAAATCATCAGTAAGCTTTTAGTGATGATTTCTATTGTGATAAGATAAAAACTGATTTTCCACAAGGTAATATTCTTTGATCATAAGAATGATTGTATTCTCTTGATGCTTTCTTACCGCTGTGGCTGCCAGCACAAGCGTCCGGACGCAGAGCGTCGAAATCAGGAATGATTTTCATGATCATTGGCCTCGGTACTTTAACACTGGCAAACGATAAGAGCGCAGCAGTCATTAATTCCTGAACGCGAACAGGGCGATGAAGTCAGCAGCACTGCATCCCGGTTGGACATTGGCTGCTTCAGAAAGAATAGAATTATAATAGCTGTTATCATTTGGCAAGTCAGGTGTGACTCACCTGCTAGGAGCCACGTGAATGCGACAGGATAGACATGTAAGATTTGTCATCCAAAGAAATGTAGAATGGCTCATGCCCATATGACATATCTTATGCAGCTGAACTGTAAGGATAGAAACATAAAACTATAAGTGCAGATAAGGATCAAAGTATATAGTAAAATCATTAACAATCTTCAGAGTGTCACAGCGTAAGGTAGGATTCATTTTCTTACAGCGTACCATGTTGGAAGGTAGCGAAGAGGCAAGGATTTGGGCTCGTAGACAGTTGCAGAAGAGCAGCGAAGCTTGTCAAGTTGTGCATCATTATTATTAACCCTCTGCGAATCCATAAGCTGCCAAGGCATACACTCCGTAACCTCATGACATGTTTAACACATGGCCCGGCTGGAAAGTAAGTCTTAAGAAAATTATAACCACTGTGGTACGATGAGGTTAAATCTTGTAAGAATAAAAATTTTCATAACATGGTTTAAGTCATTGATATAAATTATTCTTTCTGTTTCAGTACCAAGCATAGTGGTGCATAAAGGTAGCAGATCTCAGAGCCGGCCTGAGAGTCCAACGACGGTCTCTGGAGGTATGCCCTCCTTGCCGTCTTCCAGGCACGGTCTCATTTTGGACGCGAGCAACACCACGTATCCTGGTGCATCCGTGACAGATATGATCGAGGGTGATACCAATGGTGCCAATCTTGGGAGTCAGAACGCGATTCATCGTGCCGCACCGTCCTGTCCTGTTGTGGATAAGGACACAGAGAATAAGAATTTTCGCAATAGGGTACGGTATTTAAAAATGCGTGTCAAATATATTGATCAAGATCTTCTACGGATCTGAGAGATTTCTCAGGTATATAAGAAGACGATCGATCGGGTTGATGATGACCTAAGGTGATAAAGGTCTTTCTTACCTGTTCAGGCAAACACAAAGGTCAAACTTTTAGTCAGGAGTCATGCCATGAGAGAATCAACGTCTCCGCCGAGGGAGCCGAACAACAGTGGACCGTCCTCACCTCACAGTCCTCAATCGGCGGAGGGCGATAAGAAATTTTCTACGAGTCTATCGCCAAATTCTAATTACTCCAAGCAGCTGAATAACAACGAGTCCATGGTCAATAGTAATCTGTGCAGCAGCCATGCATCGAAACAGATGCGCAACACGGCCACGTCACCGACCTGTCGTGCGCCATCTAGAAACGGTGAAGAATTATTATTGATTAATGAAATAATACGAAATATTAAAGATCTGCCTTCACTGTTCCTGATACTAGGACACTGGGCAATGTAGATTTCTTGTCTGATCTTGTAGGCCAGTCTAGTCCCTCTCAGGCCCACTCACCAAAGATCGCAACGAGTCCTACGAATGGCTCCAATAAAGCGGAACGTGCCAAGCTGACCAGTCCCAATCCAACGTCCAAGTGCAATAACAACGGTACCGCGAGGAACAATCACAACGAGCGTCCTGGCCTTCTGCAGACGCCAATATCGCCGACGAAGATCGGTCAGGGTCTTCAGCACTCTCCCAAGAGCATCAATCTGGCGCAGAACGCGGTGAACAATCAGAAGTCTGAGCAACGCAGGCCGAACACTTTGAATGTCTGCAACAATCAGTGTTCAGCACAGTGTGGTAACACATTGTCAGTCGGTAGGCCTGGATCGAGGCACAAGTTGAGACATCAGAATTCATCCCAGGGTAGCTTTGACAGTGTCTCGCCCTGTCTGTCGAGAGGTTAGTAACGATTCAAACGGTTGGTAGGGCCAGGAAGTGGAAAAGAGTATCTACGAAATTATAGATTAAAAGTAAACTAGATTGTGACTGTACGTTACTTGCGGTATTGTCCGCAGATAGCAGTACCGAACTCTACACGGATAGTACCGGGATCGACCTGGAGCAATTTATCGCTGACACCATAAATCGAAATCAGAAAGATCGTACGGTGCTCCTGAAGATCGAGAAGGATCTGATAGAGTTCGCGAAGGACAGGCAAAAGGTCTGCCACAGGTTCCCGAACATGTCGTCCTACAACAGAATGCTGGTGCATCGTGTAGCAGCCTACTTTGGCATGGAGCACAACGTGGATCAGTCCGGTCTGAGTGTGATCGTTAGCAGGACTAAAAACATGCGGATACCGGATATGCGGTTCAAGGAGCATATACGTGACGACCTGATCCTCACCGAAGAACCACGTAGGAGCATACTCAAGAGAGACTCCAGCTCCTTCGAAGACAGTTTTAACTTCAAGTCACCGGACAGACTCTCCGGGGACTACTGTCGACGTAGTAAGAGCTTCGAGGAACGCGAAGAGGAGTACGAGAGAGCCAGAAGAAGGATATTCAAAGACAGCAGCGGCGAGAGTGGCGAAGTAGTATCCTGGCCTTACTGGTCATCTTCAGAAAGTTCTGACACATCGGCCAGGTATCGTTTGCTTCATCCCTCGAACCATTCTATAAGGTAAGAAGGACATTGTATATTAAATAATTCCTTATATATTTATTATTACAATCCCATTGTTTATTCTATTATCCCCATAGACAAACCAGATTATGTAAGGGTGAGTCCTTCGATGGTAGAGAATCCTACAGGGGTGGTGTATCAAGGCCTTCGGTGTCAAAATCATTCAGTTTTGGTGGTTACACCGGAGGGATGTTATCACGTGGTGACAGTGTAACCTCTACCCACAGTGCAGGGGCACGTTTGACCAAACAGGGTGAGTCCCAGAGTGAAAAGTGTCTGATAAGGATGGTGCCTAACTTTAAAATACATATTCACGTTATCAGATTCCGGTACCAGTATGTGCTCACGCCTGAGTCCCTCCAGCAGCGGTTACAAGTCCCAGAGTCAACGAAGCGATGCAACTATATCCCCGTCTCCTTCGCCCTCACCAGTCACAGCCATGACATGCAACCACTCGCAGATCTCTAGTCAGGAACTGATATCCCCAGAGCCGAATAATCAGACAGTCATGTGGGCTGTCACGAGCATCTCCAGCGTGCCACGAGGAAGCATAATAATAAATCCCCAGACGAATCAGCCCTATACAAACCCTGACGGTTCGATCTATCGATTTGATCCGGATAATCCACCGAAACCTTACCAAGAAGAGACAGTGGAGTCTAACGTGAAGCGTCCTCAGGAGCATCCTGAGCCGCCGCCGCCACCACCACCCGCACCCACCAGACCCATTGTCAACAATACCAAATCCGAAAGCAAGCGGCGTACACAATCAAAGACCAACAGTAATCCAAGCTCTGGTACCAGTACACAATTGACGAATTCCGCCACCTCACCGAGCTTACCGTTTACACCGCCTCCAGCAGCGCCACCGCCGCCAATGCCAATTTCGGCCCCACCGCAGAATTCTCAACCGCAACCTCTAGTCAAATGCTCCGCGGTACAGGAATATGCTCATGGACAACCTGGCCAACCGTATGCAAGTTATGTACCTACCTCAGAATCATATAACCAGGGTGTCTATCCGTCTACCATGGCACAACCGACTGTGATGATGACCCAGCATCCTAATCAGGGTCAACCAACTGTACAGAGCAACGGACAGGCTGAGGTAGTCTATAGCCAAAATACCGTGTACACTAATTATGCAGTACCCATGCAACAAGGAACAGTACAGCAACCTCAGGGTGTAAGTGTCCACGTGCTATGTCAGACCGGGGTATGTCCGATGGATTTTTCACGAAATTTTTTATTGACAGGACATGCCAGATCTGTCTGGTTACTTTATGGGGATGAATGTCTACGATCAGAGAGCTGCTGGAGACAGTCAGTCGACCCCGTCGCATCCTTACCCTCAGACACCGCAAGCTACAAATCAGACTGTACAGTCAATGCAGAATGTACCGCCGAATTACTGGCAACCGCCGCCTAATCAAATGCCGGTATAGTATTTTTTTAATCGACGTTATCTTATTAGAAATTCAAGTTATCAATTTGATTCACGTATTTTTCCATCGCAGCCGCAGCAAACCATGTATTTCGTGCCTCCTCCAGCGACCGCCATTTCCGTAGCACAAAATCCTCCCGACCGAACAGCCAATCATCAGCCACAAAGATTCGGCACGAATTATTCATTTAATACCCAAACCATGACATCGCCCAGCCAAACGAATTGTAAGGATACCCTACGAGGAAGAGTTAGCAGGCGTCTCAAATTTTATACTTACACGTAATTTTGGTTTTAGCTAATTATGTAAGCAGTTACCCAGTACCGTACAATTCCATGCCATCCGTTACTCCGACTCCTGGTGAACTGGCGTATCAGCCCCCGCTGCACATGGTACCAGCGTACTATCCACCAGGTCAACCAGGTATCCAGACGGCACCGGTTATGTATAGAGTACCTACGCCACCAAATACCCCTACGTCGAATCAGGTAAACCTCTAGACCACCTAGGTGTCTTCCTCTGGGATTCTTTTGACGCGCTTATCCGCGTATGAATTCAATTTATGATTTTTAGATGCCAGGTTTACCCTTGATGTACGTCAACTCCGGAAGTTACGCGCCCCCGGCTATGATCACCGCAGGAAGTTTTGGTCACCAGGTTGGACCTGGTGTAACGTCACCGTCGCCGGCTGGGGCCTATATGACACCAGCATTGGTACCGAATCTTGTCTTCAGACAAAACCTTCCTGTAAGAACTGACAGACAGAAGAAGACGATCTCCTGAAGCAATTTATCGACTCTTTTCTTATTTGTCTTATCTGTTACCGTTCCCCAGGTCGTTCCTGGCGTCAGAGCCTCGACCCCTGGAAATTCTCAAAGGGCTAGCAGATCCCCAACCCCTGCACATGAATTCTTCGGAGGTGGAAGCGGTGACAGACACGTACAAACTCAATCGCGTTATCCACTGCCAATGTATCAGGATGTCCATATCGTACAAGGTATATATAGATCGTTACAAAATCAATATGGATCAATATATCTTTATTTACATATCCTTTACTCCCTCTAGGAGATATGAGGTTGATGCATCCTGGAGTCCCGGGTAATCCGAGATTGCAATATGCACCGGTACCATCACCGCCTGTTGTCCAAGGTTGTCCTCGTCCTTACCGGCCGCCATCTTATTCCTCGAACGCCTCCGGCGCTGGTACGCCGATCCCCTTCGACGGGAGAAATCAGAAGATCCGCAGACAGAGGTTAAAAATAGACTTAAAAAAACAACTCTGAATTTCTCACATAAATCAATAATAATTTTTCTTTAAAAATATTTAGATCCAAAATAGCAACGTTGCCGCCCACAGGCGCACGACCCAGTCTTTATCAGACTCCCTCGATGCCTTCTCTATCGCCAAGCGTTCCAAAAGACATCAGAGAAGGTAAAGATCCGTGTATTCTGTATTCTTGTTATAATACAAAGAGGAAAGAGCGAAGATAAAAAAAAAGATTAGAAAAGAGAATAGTACGTTACTCCGTTACCATCATTTTTCACTGGTGTCTTGTGTCTCTTCCTTTTAAAAGCGAAACCCCTGGAAGACAGTACTATATAAAGGTACAGAATATTATTCCTCCATTACAGTTATTCAAAAAAAAGAGACACCTCAAAGCGAGTACCTTATCACCCTAGTCTGCCATAATTTCAATATTAGTATTGCTTGCACACGTCTTACAATCACACATGACTGATCCAATCACGCATG
>JARQSV010000737.1:386807-401266 GCA_030142285.1 Calameuta idolon | reverse complement strand
TAATCATATGTGAATCGATACAGACATAATAACACCCATACCCATCGATACTCGTATGATGGATGATATAAAGCAAGATCGTAAATAATAATAACAACACAGGTAACCATAACCCCATGATCCAACCTTCGCAATGAGCCATATGCGCCTGTAGGTCATAGGTCACAGGTACTCGAACTCGTCCTTAAACGTCAAATATACCTGATACCAGTACAACACGTGCTATCTGACAGATGACTGATCACAACATTGAAGAGCACGTGGAAATTTGACAGCTGTCAAATCGCCCCTGCAGGCATACGCGTTATATCGATGTAGAAAGGACACAAGTACCTCGAAAATAAGATTCGAGAAAATATTTAACAGACGAAATATGAAAGGACCTGTACACACTGGGTACAGGTTAGCCGGGTATAAGAGCACCGTAGAAGCTACGGGTTTTCTCTGCTCAGAGAAGCCGAGGGGTCCGGTCACATAACGGTCCAGTTATGGTTGCGAGGAAACGATCTTCAGGTTTATCCCCATGCAAAACCATCCGGTACGCGTTTCGATTACGAAACCACACGGATTCCGTAAGACGGTTACCGGTAGGTAAATAATATTTTTTTTTTTGAAAAAAAAAAAAATAAAATTTGAATTTATTTCATAACAATAATCAAACTCACCAGTTCCGTAGGCATCGTGTTGCAGGATCTTAACGGCAGTGTGTAAGTGATAGGAGTCGGCTGACTCCTGTACTCCTGCAGGCAGGAGCTGTTCTTCGAAAGTCCGCGCGGATAGACCAGCCCGTGAAAATCGATATTGCCTTTGGTCGATATGTGAACGACTATCGATTCGCTGGCGCATTCGATCTGCACGTTACTCGCTACGGCGACAGTGGCTGAAAAAAAAAAAAATTTTTTTTGAAAAAAAATTTTTTTTGAAAAAAAAATTTTTACACTCCAACCCAAATACAGACACGTGCTGTGATTGGTGGTAATATTAATGATGGTAATTAAGCGAGTTTTCGGTGGGAGACAGGGAAAATAATAATAAGATTTTTGATCGTCGAGCAGAGCACTGGACCTTAATGGCGGGTTTACAAGGTAACGGTTGCAGTGCGTAACAACGTAGGAAACCCGTTGGGCAATAAATTATTGAAGAATTTTTACCGCATGCCGACAGTCCGACCATTGATAATTACGCAATTAAATGTGAAGATGGTCGACGGATTTCACAGTTATTTTTTTTTTTTTAATTAGGATTTTTGGATTTTCAATTTCTTTTTTTCCACCTTAAGCTCCAATAAAATTCGCGCTGAGCGTAGGTGATCGATATAACGGGTAATTCACCGCTAATACATTCCATATACGGAGGAGTTATGCTCGGCAGCCATGTTACTTTTATAGGCGATCGGTAGGCTGTGAAACTTTTTTTTTGCAAAAATTTTTTGGCTCACTGGGTCTCCTTCGCGAAATCGCGTAGAGCATGAGAATCGGTTTGGACATCCGTTATATTGAATTACTTCAAATATCTTTTTCTGGGTTACTGGGTGTTTGGTTTCTGTATGTATATATATATATATATATATATATATTTTGTAGAGTATAAACGTACACGTGATCGAAAATAATCGATGCGATTCTTCACGGTTGAACTCGGCGAATTCACGAGAGACAAAGGGATCCTTTGAGTAAAAAATTTAAATCTCCCGGGCACTGCCCATTGAAAGTGATCGAGAGATATCGATGAATGGAGAGGATAAAAAAAATTTGATAACGCATACCGACAAATTTTTTTGGCGGATAAAAAATTTTCAAAGATTCATCGATATCGTAAGAACGATCGTTCGTGAAAATTGAAAATATTAAATTGAACGCGTAATAATCGCTTATTGTCATTCCAAAGCGCCGAAGACAATGATGAGAGAGTCGTGAACTTGACTTGGAGTCACGATTCTGTCTTATGTACCAAGTACATGGCTGGCTGTATACCTTTTGCTCGTAAGAGTGGTAACTCGAGAGGAGAGAAATTCACTGGTAAACATTCGTGCGACTGTAGTTCGCGTACACAGCTGTCGTGTATGGTCCTGGTGATAGAAATTGGAAGTGTACAATTTTTGGAAAATTTTTTCGTAAAATAATCTAACGCGAGGGCGAAAGATATTATTAGCCGAAATAACCGGAAGCTATGATTTTGATATCAATTAAAACGAATAAGGCCCACCTTCTTTACGTGGCGCTTCGTTAGCGCCAATTAACGACACGCGATGTATCAAATGGCCGCAAGGTGGATTCGAAAGAAGCGACGGCTTTTGTGTGTGTAAATATATATATATACCGGGTACGCTTATTTTCGAAGTTCATCGAACTCAACTGTCATCGGTCGTCGCTCGGGCGATCGTCGATCCTTGACGATTTTTCCGATTGTTTTCGTCTATGGGAATTTTTTTTTTTTTTTGGTAGTGACCAGGATCGGCGAAAGAATTTTAGCGATTTTTGGTTCTCTAAGAGCGGTAGGTAGCGTTGCGATAAGGCCCAATTGAAATGTCGAAGGACAATCAGATAATCATCAACCGGAACGCTCTTGTGCGTGCGATTGTATATAATTACGAAATTGAAGTACATCCGGCGACCTTTCGTGGAAGCGGTAGAGTAAGGCCCAAAAAAAAAAATGAGGGAGAATGGGCAAAATAATTTTCTAAAATTTCATCCATCTCAAAGCGCGCCAACTCCTAGAAACTATTATAGCCTCTAATCTCGAGTAATGTAACCGGATGAGTGAGACGGAGGGGCCCGTTCCTGTTGGTCTTATACCGACAAGGCCCCTTCGGGCCCCGTTCACTTGAAGCTCGTGACTCACGAAGGGCTGGACAAAGAAGAAGATGGCTCCTTGGCCATTTGCAAGCGACAGCACGCAACCCAGCCAGACGACTTCCGGCACTTGGCGCTGCTGGCGAATCATTGGGCCTTATCCGGTTTACCGCCAAGCCATAGGTCCCATTCATTCGGTTCTTCGTGTACCTACATTCCGTACACCAGACGACTCGACAGTCTCGTGTTACCACGATGAAAAGGTCGATAGGTCCCCAGGGGCCTTAAATGGGACCGTTACCAACCGCAAGCAGATTAAAAAACTGATGCTCGTTCCAAGCAGTCCTGCCACGTAATGTTATTCTAAAGATAAAAAAAAATTTTTTTAATATCAAAAATTGCATCCGAACCCGCTAGCGTAAGGCCCAACTGTGATCGGACAGTCCAGTCGTAGGACCCACAGTTATGCAAGAACCGTCGGTCAGTATCGTGCCGTGAGACTTTAATGCGTGTAAATACGCACGTCGCGTCAATGGCTTCGTCGAGCAGTGCTGCCAACTTCAGGACGTGACGCGCAAGGAATAATAATACTCAGTGTACAACTGACAGACACGAAGGATACGACTTCCGCCTTCTTCTCACTCAATCCATCCTATAGCTCCCATCACTTCCGCTTTGCCGCTACAGCGTCCTTAACGTCCATCCGTGCAGCATACCTGGACAATATGCTCACGTAATCTCAATGTTAAAGATGACGATCTCAATGAACCCCGTGTTGCAAGTCATTTCGAAACCCGCTAAATATTTAAACGAAGATTTCTCAAGGCGCGTGGGTCGCCATTACTAAATCGTGATCTTTCGTGTAACTCTTCTTACCCAACGTCACATCCTGTCTCTGTATGTAAGCGCTAAAAGATTTTTTGTAACAAAGAAAAAAATTTTTTTTTATATATTTCCCGCACTCGATATCTCGACCTTACGACGCCATTGCATCCTGGAAAATATATATATATATATATCTCGCTGGACTCTAGGCATTCTATTCGAATTCCGTTACACATAGAAAACCGCCAGCTATTATAACTGTGTTTCCAATGCAATAGCCGTACGATACAGAAATAAAGGAGCATCCCTAAGTAACTTAGACACGCGATTTCCTACTAAGGTCGCTCACTACCAGCACTGGCAGTATTAGCACGAGAATCCCTCGGAAAATCCCTTTAAATAGAGTACACGCAAGCAAAAAGATGAAAAAAAAATTTTTGGGACTTATTTTGAAAAAAAAATCAAAAAAACCTTCAGTATACTCAAAATACTCGGGAACCAGCTCACATTATGCCGAGACTTACGATACGTCGCGAGTCCCAACGTGACACGCTCGAGGAAATACAGAAGACCCACAGGGCAAAAACTCAACTGGCCAGACTTCCGGCGCGTTAGACTAAGCCGGTATCCGTTACGAGAGAACAAGAAGACGGTAATCGCAATGGCAGTTTTATTCGTTCTATGGCGAATCTTAAATCCCACAAATTATCCTCCAAGGACTCGTAGACAACTGTTTCCCCAGTATCTACGCGTTCGTGCCATCCTACGTCTGCGTAACTACCTCACGGAGCCTATCAGTTACATCCACTGTCAGAGGTATCTTTAAAAAGTCACTTAACCAGGCCACCAAACGGATCCCGCCACAATCTGACTCCCAATAGCGATCCTAGATCGATCGACGCACTCGATCCGAAACAAAAACGCACTCCTGGCGCAACATTAATACGTATAAGATTACCGTAAGACGCGATGCGAACCTCGTGGCAGCAACTGTGAAAACCGTTATGGTTCAAACCTAATTATCAAAGAATTTACCCAGAGCAGCACCATGAAACTTCGTTAAAAAAAAAAAAAAAAACATTCACCTCCCTCCCAGACCCCACCACCCACAATTACCGCAAAGCATCGCGTTACCGTATCTAAGTAGCGAAGTCATTAAGACGCGGAACCCACAGACGAGTATAATTATTTTCCAAAATTAACAAATAATCCCCAACAAAATGGCGTAGACAAAAAAATCATCTCGTTACAATATCCACACCTATGCCCACGGCATTTCGACCGCGGTCGAATATTCAGGTGCGATCCCCATGCTCGCAAGATTATCATTGTAGGGGTTCTAAAAGTCATTCCTCTCATTGTCCGAAAAGTACACCACTTATATACGCACTAGGCAGATTTAATTTTGATGGCAGCCAAATATATCCTTTTTCGGAACACCTCGACTCCTGAGTAATCGCGGTTACGAATGCCCGTATAAAATCGGGAGACAGCGTATATACCGGGTGATTCGGTCAAAATCACACCGATCGGAGTACCAATGTTACTCGTAAGATCTATACATGTAATCGATACGCCTATGCATATAAGGTATACAAAAGTCTTGAGCCTATGACGTCACCCCCCCTTCCCCGTACTCGCAGTACCAATCCGATCAGCGCGTTACGCAAACTCTAGGCCAGACCCTGTATAATGGAAGTCTGATCCGTAATATAAGTGTGGTGGCCCCTTAACGATCCCGTTATCGATTCGGGAACCCAGTCCGACCGAAACGGTATCCGTGGGCGTCCAGTACGATCGGTTTGCCCATGCCACTTTTTCCCATTAGGCTCCTTTAGCGCGATCCCACCACCACCACCCAGTCGATCCTCTCTTCTTTACCGACGGGACGTCAGCCACGTCGTCGACCATGAAAACTACACCGACACTGACCACCGTCGGCCGACGCTGGCGCGTACTCGTTAAAAATCTTTACACTTAATTCAGTCACCCTGTAGATCGAGGAGATGACTGGTCGGTCGCTCGTCCTCCGACACTGTCACTCGACTACAGGAAGTCGCCGAGTACGAAGTCGCCTGAAAGTCAGCGGGAACAATAAATTACGACGAAGAGGATGAGACGAGGACGAAGATAAAAAAAAATTGATGATGTAACGGAAAACATTACGTCATCCCCCCTCCCCCCTCCCTCCTTACCCCCAATTAACCTCTTCTTAATGATCATCCTCCGAGATCATTAGATGGGATTCATTTATCATCCTTGTCTAGCTTCCTGTTTGCCATTCCAATGTGACTATACATATATATATATATACATATGTATATATATATATGATGTATGTATATATATATATAATCGTATACGCGGATGTAAATCGGCTTAGACGATTGCGATCCATAATACGTGGTACTGGCGAAGAACACGTGTCTTCGTGTAAATCAATATTGCCAAGGACCACGTGTGTCGCGTACGTCACTCGATCGGCCTTGAAATTTTGACAGATAAAACAAGCCGTCGACAATTTTACATACGACTCTTGGACTGCATTGCGAAAGTTTACTAAATAAAGTAAAATGCACGTGGACGTGTGCGCGAGTACTGGATGCGGGATGACGCGGTGTGAATTTCGTGTATGGGTTAACGGGTGGGGGTGGAGGGGTGGTAAGGGAAGGTCGAGGAGAAATGACGAGTAAAAAAAAAATGTGTCCGTTCTTCTCCGATTGACTTGGAGGGTGTGAAAAAACACGCATGTCGAACAAATGTCGATCGGTTATCAATAGCGACGGGTCTCTGTCGTTTAGCGTGATGAGCAATTTGTTCGACGGTTGTGTTCAAGAAGGTAAAAAAAAATAAAAGACAAGGCAACAAGAACAACACGGGTAACCGCAGAGACGGGTGATAAAAAAAAAAAGTACTATGGATGGTACGAACGCCGAAATTACTTAGTCACCGTGTAGAATATCGTCATCCGAATGATCAATGACTGCCGAAGCGCGATAACACAGTGATACCTGTGTAAAGTAGCTTCTGGTACCGAGAAGACAGAGCAACCCGGTATACATATGCATACGTAGGTTGTTGGGCTGTTGGGATAGGGTTTGTACACACTGGCAAGCGTGCGGTGATACCTTAAGGCGGATTCTTAATACGTAATTTATTATACGGCTGAATAAATTATACGAGAGAGAGAGAGAGAGAGGAAAAGAATTTTATTTTTGGGATTTTTAGCCATCTTTCTATAGACTCCGTGAGCGCGAGAGAGACGGAGCGATGGGCATTAGTACGGGTAAGAGAGAGACGATAGGACAAACGCCAAGATATTTCTATATGAATTTTTTTTTGCTGCGCGATAACGATTAGGCGTGACCTTGAAAGAATTAAAATTTGCAAAAAAAAAACATTTTTTTCAATCAAGTGGACGAGCACTGATTTACGTTTTTCTGGGACAGCGTGCGAATATTTTCGGGCTATCGGGTCATCCGTTTTCTACTGGTATCCAATGAATGGTTCGGTATAGGCCATTACGTGCGAATGATTTTTTTTTTTACCAGGGTCGCTCACTGATTCTCAATGACGATGCCCAATGATCTTATCTACTGAATGTTAAAAGCACATATATATATATATATATATATATATGCTGTACTATTAACTGGAGCTAAAAGATGATAACTCTAACCGGCGTGAAATCTCGTGCGAAAACGAAATCACTGACGCT
This sequence comes from Calameuta idolon, assembly GCA_030142285.1. Lineage (NCBI taxonomy): Eukaryota > Metazoa > Arthropoda > Insecta > Hymenoptera > Cephidae > Calameuta > Calameuta idolon. Next base: position 393,931 of record JARQSV010000737.1, on the reverse strand, counting down.
TTACGTGAATACGGAATTTTGCGAGAGTCGCAAAAATCATTGTCCGTGAGATCGTTCGACAGAGAGAAAAAAAATAGAACCGCTCGAAAAAAAGAAAAAAAAAAAAAAAATGAAATTTTCACCAATCGCAACAACGATAACCTGACACGATAATTCAGCCCGACAATTTTCACGCCAAACAATAGATCCACGTTAGCGAAGATCCATGGTCAAAGTTCGTTCGGCAATGTCGCCATTAAGATTTTTCCAAGGATTCGATCGATCAATTTTATGTCTCCTCGGCAGATCAGGCCCAGAATACACTGCGTGGGCCCAGGATCGGACAGCTTCCACGAAGTCAGTGATGGCAATTTGAAAAAAAAAAAATCGAGTACCAAGAATCGGCATCACTGAAAAATTCAATGATTCAAAGGATCCATAGATCATCGAACGCCTCGAGTGGGTTCCAGTAACCCGACTGGTCGATCGATCCCAATCGATTTTAATTAAATTTATTAATTAACGACGATCGGCAGCGAGGCGAAGAAGCAAAATTTTACGAAAATTTTTTTCTCTCCAAGCTGCGCCAAATATTTTTTTTTTTTACTCTCAAGATCGACAACCCGGAGAAATCTGTCCAAGCGCCGTACTAGGAGATTTTACCTCCGTTAAGTTTCCGACACTTTCCATACGATTCATCTCCGGATCTTTGTCTTTCGTATTTCTTCCTTTGACGATTACCTGTTATAGGCCTCTACTGTCTATGCATATAGCTATAGTTTACTTTCGCTCTCTCTCTCTCTCTCTCCCTCCTGCTACCCACGATCTCTCCTTGCTGCTGCACTACGATTGAGCGGCTATTTCACTCGCTCGGATTCTTCTCACACGAGAAAATCTAGGTCGCACGACTACGTTCACCTTCTGGCACTGCAGGCAATGTCTTCTCGGGGAAGGTCGTCGTACGTCTGCCACGAGAGAGTCCGAGTACGAGTGTGAAAGGTATGTATTCTGTCTCTCTCTCTCTCTCTCTCTATATATATATATATATACAGTCCCTCAATTACATATTATTCATCAAAAATTCATATACGATACGTGAACTTTTTTTTGTTTTTTTTTTTCAATTTCCATACATTTTACGATATAGGATATTAATGGCGAGTATCCAATAAAGATAATCGTAAGAAGATGAATTTTATGAAAAGTCAGTTTCGCTGGGGAAATTCGCATTCCTTGCGAGTCCAGCTGGGAGACTGTACGTTACGTGTCCAGGAAAGTGTCTCCGGTCAATTACGCTCGTGAGAGAAGGTACAGGGGAAAGTATCCAGAATCGCGTGTCAGTATATATGTATATATGTAATTAGCTGAGAGACGTCCATAGAATTTTTTTTCTCTTATCACCAACCCATAACGTTTCTAGTACTGATTAGCGTGTGGGTATTAAACGAAAGGCGTGTATACTCACAGGTCGGTAAGACAGGTATCTGTGCGGCGTGCGTTGCGCAGTGCTTTTCGATCGAAACCTGAAAGAAAAAAAATTTCAAAATTTATTTCCTAGCATCTTCGTTAAAAAAAAAAAAGTTACCCACAATTCTCAACGTTCATATCCGCCTTGTTGTATATCTATATCGTGTATACCTATATAGATATATTACACCGGTGGAACCAGTTTCCCTATTTAGCAAGAGCGAGTGTGATCTCATCGATGAGCGAAGCCGGTAAAAAGGTGTTCTGGACGAGAATTCAAGAACTCAAAATGGAAGTACCAACCTAACGGGCGGTAATCAGTAACGATACGTAAACGCAAAAAAAAACGTCTGGATAATGAACAATTTTGAAAAAAAAAAATACACGCGTATCCAAAATACAGGTATGAAAAAAATTTTGCAAAAAATATTGCACGGCTCACACATCAATGCATACGTGTATTAAGGCTATGCGCTAGCGCCAGAGATGAATCTCAGGAGCATCACAGGGATGCTGCGGAATAATAATAACAAGACAAGATAAAGAAAGCCCATTATAGGAATGACGTTAATCGGATACGTTGCATGGGGGCTGAGGCGAAGAGGGAGGGGGGTGGGGTAAGAAGGGGGGCGAGGCACGTATTTGCATATGCAGAAAATGGACGCTGATTAGACGGGCCCTTGAAAGGCTGGGATACCTGTGGACGTGATGGCATTATACACATGCGGCTAAGTAGATACGAGTAAATGGACCAGACGCTAATCAGACGGGCGCCATGAGAGCCCACAGGCATGAACTACGGAGCATCCATATGTGTGTTTATATATATATATATATATATTACCAATTGAAATTCAAAAATACCCACATACGAGGAATATGACGTATGACGATTATAGAAAAAAAAAAAATCAATTTCAGGTAAAAAAAAATTTTTCAAAAAAAAAATTATTTATACCCAAAAAAAATACTAAATTACAAAATGGCGCCGCGGCAAAGAGTTTTAACGCGAGTCAAGTACAGTAGTCAAGTAGTCGAGGTAAATACTTGCGTAAGGCGTGACTAGACTTCTTAGCCGTAATCAATTGCCCAATCCCTTATCATAGAAGTTATCGCGCAATGTCCGAGACGAATATGACCGAAGTAGATTATTCGTAGGTTAAATCCAAAAAAAAAAAAAATTATTATATTCTGAAAAAAAAATCGAAATTTTTTTTTTTCCTATCCTCCGAACGCACGAGAGCGTCAGAGTGACTTTTGCTTTCGTTCGCGAACCCGATTAAGGTATCGCGTAGCCGACCGTGGTCATACGTGGCCACACAACGATTATACCCGGTGTCAGTATATCTATAGCGCGCACATACATATACGGCTTATACGCAATTTTGAAATAGTGTCAGTGAGCATGCCGGATGAAAGTGGTCTAACGTGTGTACGGCCATTTACGTCCATGCCGATACACGTCCACGGCGTCCGGATGATTCCTCGGTGTCCTCGGTAAGATCCATATTGAGATTTCACCCAGTAGGAGTGAAAAAAGTGACAAAGTGAAATTACCACCGACGGTTCTGCCAATTAAGAAAAAAAAAAAAAAGTCCCTATTTAATCGAATCCATTTCCTTGATTTTCGTAAGGACGAAGAGTGACGTTTAAATGCCAAACGCGGATCTGTCCTCCGAGCGTGGGATTGGGTATCCTTGGACGCCATATTGTTATACGTGGTGCTCTATATCTATATATACGGGAGCTATGACGTCATCGCAGAGAACCAATCTCTTCTAAAGTCACGTCGAGCAAGTTGCACCAGCAAGTCCTTAAGATACTATACATGTATACTTGTATGCATATATGCATGTGCATGTAATATTAACCTGCATATGTGTTGTGTCGATTGATAATATAAATGACCATCCCCACCCTTTTCCCATCTCTTATATCTCTCTAGTCTTCACTAAAGTCACGTCGAGCAAGTTGCAGGAGCAAGTACTTGCGATACTATATATGTATACGTAATATTAACCTGCATATGTGTTGTGTCGATTGATAATATAAATGACCATCCCCACCATTTTCCTATTTCTTATCTCTCTCTCTCTCTCTCTTTAGTCTTGACTCACAGGCCCATTACTCACGAGACCAGCATACGAGATTTTCTCTCGAGACTCTCAGAAGCTGCAGGACGGAGACAGGGAAGATACGAGAAGAGTCTGAATTTCGTCTGAGTCACGAAAGTTTCGTGCGGCGTTCGTAACGATACGAGCGAATTGCAAAGCCGACGAGAGAATTCACCAGGTAGAAAGTTCGCCATCTTTGGTCGGACCTTTCGTCACACGAGCGTCCAAGTGGCTACCGAAGGCGCCGTTACGTTTTTTTTTTTTTTTTATTACAAGAGTGCGTAACAAGACGAGCAGAAATTTTTTTTATAGAAAGAATAAAAATTTGACCAAAAAAGAATACTGATAAAATAGTTTGAAAAAAAATTTTTGGAAAAAAAAATTTTTGTACTTCGTGTATCCTATATGTATATATATATATATATGTACACATGTGCTATTGCTTACAAGGTGTACGCAACGACGGAAATCGCTGAGGCTGATTCAATATTGGCCGTGAGGACGGGTCCTGGGTAAAGTGTTTCTTTGCAAAATGAAATTCAAATATACGCGCGGCGCCTTTTGAATGTTTTTTTTTTTTTGGTTGGTATCCTGATTCCCCCACGTATTTCCAGACGACGTTGACACTTTTCCTCTTGGTATGAGAATCGACTATTTCCTGGTATTTTCGAGATTCACCGAGCGAACCTGCACGAAGCTCGAAGAACGTCGAATTCTTGGGGTCACGGAGCCGTGTCGAGGTGAAACGTCTGGTCTACCGGTGGGCGTCTCTCTAGAGTGAAAATTACGTACGGGAATACAGACAGTGTCTCCAGGAACGTACACGTAGCGCGAAACGCGATACAGGACGCTGGAACGAAACGTGGATCAGGGTGTTAGCACAAAGGGACTATAGAAGTAAAGATGGCGGACAGAGAGACCGTTTACCTGTGTTAATTGAACGAATAAAGAGTAAAAGTGGACGTAGCTCGATTTACGATAGCTGCTTGCAGCTCGAATTGACCGTGGCTTTGGATCGGGTGTCGATTTAAACGGATAAACGATTTTTCGAATTTATTCGTCATTCTACTCGGATCCTCCATTTTTTTTTTTTTCCTAGTCTGCTTCTTCAGATCAGTCATCGGGTAGGCAAAAACGGGATTCACCGGGACACGCTTCGTTCGTTCAGCCAGGAGCGTCAGGTTTACCGTAATTGACAATCATTATGTACACCGGATTGCGCAATTTGAAAATTACAACTTTTCGCGGGTTAACGACCAACGATCGTTGCTTCCTTGATCCAGTAACGAATAAAATGACCGAACGACCTTGTTAAACATGCGAGTATACATAACCTAACACGTATGATTATACGTCGAATTAGATAGCGAGACTAACTGTGTGTGCATGTGGATATATATATATATATATATATATATAAATTGGTCAATAAATCATCAAGCACGATAGCAGGAACGAATCTTTATTTAAATAAAAGAATTAAATTTCAATGAGGAATGTTTGCGTGATTGTTAATTTAAAAAAAAATTACACGTTACGTCTATTAAAAATTTGTGTATCAATCGTCAAAATAATTTTACACTTAATCGTTCAAAATATTTAATAAATGAAATTTGCAAGCGGTCCTTGTTGACTTCAATGCCTGACTCCATTACAGTGCCTCGCATCGAGATCTCGAGTTACGACAGTCGCGAGCATTTGAATCTTCATGAATCACGCCATGCGAATTTCAAATGACTTGCGTTGTCACTGGATACGGTAACGGATTTTCCGTTGAATCACGTAGTACACGGATACCTTGCCTTGCGGCGGAAAAAAGGGTCAGTAGCCAATTCGTACATCAAAGATAAGTGAACTTGACTAACACGGTACAACGAAGTGACCTGCATGTAAACTGGATTAAGGATGAACTAGTTTTGTTTAAAAAAAAAAAATAATTTCTTTGACTATATATGTCAGCGCCATGACCTCAGAATCTCATCCTAACGACTAAGCACTGCTGACAACTCCGGTTTACAAAGCCGCGACGCGTCCGCCATACCGGCGACTGTTACACGTTGCATAACGACGCATTCCTAACGAACGTGCATACTACGCGAGTCGTAATATAGAAACTCTTCGACACCAGTTTTACCGGTAACTAATCGGACGTTAAGGAGTAAAACAATATAACGATCACCAGTGCAAAGTCATTGAGTAAGCGAGGAGGACAGCCATTTCAAGATTCAAATGTTCCCGCCACTATCGATGAAATTACTGGCGCGAACAAGGCCGAAAATAATGACCAGCAAGGTCGTAGACATCGACCCTGAATATAATTCAAGAGTCTTCGAGCAGCACAGGATTTATTAACGACACGTGAAGCTCCGTTTCTTTGATAATTTATTGCAACGATAATAAAAAAAAATAAAAACAAGTCAAATCAATTACTCACCAATAATAAAATCAGCAATGTCCCCCGCCAGTCCATGGCTAAAATAAAAGAGAAAGTCTTATTAATAACTGGGTCGAACACGGCAGTCTCGGTACGAACTATCGCGCGAACATTGTCTCGCACATTGGGCGTATCGCGAAATTCACTAATGGCGGTACGTGAGAATAATTCGGACACACAGGACACACCTTGAACACGTTCCGCCATTTGTAAGAGTCAAAGCGTAATCCTAACCTCTTAAAGAGCACCGAAAACATCATTCAAGTTCACCGAATTCACTGAGGGGGTTCACGCGGGTTCACTTTCTCTCTTTCTCCTTGCACGTATCACATATATATTTACTGTTTCGCTCGGTTCTATCGCGTTGTTGTTGCCGCGAACCAATCAAGATGGAGAATGGGTCTCGGGGATCCTGTCAGAATCTCACAGCGTTTCGCGAGAGTATGTTTTCCACTGGGATAGTAGAGCCCGAGAAAGTAAGAACACGTTCGAAACCGATAAAATACGTTCACTTTTTAGAACAGGGCCCGACGACCTCGACCGCGCTGGACCACAGGGAACATTAAGGACCTCCATTGACATTTTAAACACTTTTGTCTTTCTACCTTCGGACTATTGTTCGCGTCTAGTTTATTTTACAACTACAAACATTGTTCCTCATAGGTTTTCCATTGTGCACGACACTCGACTGGATCTCACGACGATCCGCACCGTTCTGAACCCTCGTGCAACGCTGTGCGATCCTTCGGTCTGTGCATACATAGATATATCGTACTCGGTCAGGGACGTGTCTAGTCACAATATAACTGGGGCACCGAAATATGACTTACGGGTAAATGAAAATTATATAACGTAAAAACTGCGTTACCGGATCATTACGTTCTTCTTTTTTCTTTTTCTTATACAATTTTACAGCGTTACAACGTGGTCAGGATGTTACACCTGACTGGTACGCGTATGCGTATCGAATCGTCCCTGGATATATATTTGAGGATGATATGGGTGCTTTGAATAAGGACGGAGAATCAGGGGGGGGCGCCAAGGTACGGCACCCCTTTCTGGAATTTTCGGCAGCGGAAACAGGTGTTGTAGAATACCTAATACAGAGGGTACCTCGATATTCGTATATC
>JARQSV010000737.1:348516-377052 GCA_030142285.1 Calameuta idolon | reverse complement strand
TTCTTTTTTTACAAAAGTTATATCACGTACCCGCATATAGGACAGGCTACTTTGCCGTCGGGATGGGGTCCGCGTAGGCACTTCGCGCAGAAGGTGTGGAAGCAGGCGAGTAAGCATGGCTCGTTGTAATAATCGTGGCAGACGCCACATATAAGTGGATTCCTGGGTGCGGCGTTCACACCGGAATTGCCACCGTCAGCATCCCCAGGTCCTTCTCCAGCCACTGAGCCAGAACTCGCCATCCTCCTCCGTCGGCACTAGCGGACACCTGGAGCATCAGTTTCCTTTTATAAATCCTCGACACGAGTATCGTCCAAAGTGCACAATGAGTCTTGAGCTGATTACGTGTGTCCCAGGTTGTTTACTTACCCCAGTACCCGCCGCAGAGAACGAGCTAGGCTGGCTTAGCGGACCGTCATTCTGACGTAGTGACGAGCCACCCTTTCTTTGCGCCTGACGAACGCAGACGTCACGACGCGCGCACCGCTTGCCTATATACTTTTCATTCCAGTACATATGTGCCTGTGCCGTTACCGACGCCGACGCCGACGCCGTCGCCACGTATACTGACACTGCTGCTGTGCTTCCACTGCGGACCCAACCCTCCGTTAGAATTTATAAGGGTGTACGTCGCAATTATATCATCTCCACGGATGGATACGTTACTCTGCGGAATCCTCATCTATTGAATTTGTTTAGAGACGTCATCCTCAATTTCCCAGGAGTCACCCGGATACATTTTTCATATTAATTTTATACATCTTTTGAGGCTAGAATATTTTTATCCTACTGGTCAATTTGCTTTTTCATTTATCAAATCACTCCCAGGGACTCCCTCTGGCGTGGTAGATCCTTAGGGGAATCCCTCAAATATTGTTCAGTCAGTATTGACGTACAGTTTGCTTTTAGAGACGTGTCTCAAAGTAGATTCTACATATGTACGTCAGCATCGACATACAGTCCCAAAAAATTTGATTCTCTACTGACTTCATAGGGACGTAGCCAAAGCACACATGGCACCATGTGTACAGTGCACTCTAAACTGCTTCCAGCAACGAACCTGGCTCATATTTGCCAGCGTTGGTACGTCGAAAGCGGCCTCTACGTTTACCTCAAGTATATGGGTGACCCTTGAACAGTTCAGCGGGCGTGAAAACTCGACCCAGTAAAGTGCAGTGTAACACAGCGTAGGTGGAGCCACCATGCAATTCCACTATGTGACCTTAGCCATCCCTTTGTTTCCTACTCTTTTGTAGGTTATGTTTCAAAGTAAAAGAAAACCAAAATCTCTTTTGCATCGGCGTGCTTCTACCAGAAGGTACAAAGCTTCCCAGAATATTGTCACTTTGACTGCAGTCACTGTTCCCAACTATAATTTTTTACCTTCCATTTCCTCACGGTATGGATCCATTTTTATTACTTGGAAATAGTCTGAAACTTATTTGTTCCATTTTCTATCCTTCTCCCTTCCCTGCTGTATTTCTGGCGCATCCGTTTCTCTTTCTCTCTCATCTTTCCTATCTCTTCATCCCTTCTTGCAGGCTGCTGCGACGCCGTTTCGGGTTAGGTCTCTCCCGTCAAAGGGGATGTCGATGGGAAGCTGGCTGAGGGAAACTTTTATTTTTTATTTACTTGCGGAATTCATCCTTTGCGGTTGGCATACATATATGAATGGATATATATTATAAGTGTATATATAAATATATATCCTCGCACGTCATTACCACCAACTGGTTACTGGAACGCGGACGGGATTTCTTTTGCTCAGAAAAAATCCTTTCATCCTCGTCTATACAGTTTTCAGGTCTCGTGTGCAAATATGTATCAAGAAATAACGTTTCTGCCAGACAGCATTTACTGGTGAACTTCGTTAATCCCTGGTGGTGTTGGAAAAGTATTTTCTGCAAATTGATAGAACTGTACAGTCTGTTTCAAAATATATTTCATGCTGATAACGTACCTGATTACAGTTTGTTAAAGTTGGATCTGTATTTTTTTCTAGCTTTGCTGAAAGATACTTGTATGAGTCGATTTTATATTATTTTATATACAGATCATGCAAGATTTCTTTATCTTTGTACAATTCTTTTCAGAATGATAGACAGATAATACCTGAAGACATTCTCTTAATGCATCTCCAAGTATTTGACCCAAGAACTAAACACGTGTATGCATCCATCGGATTTTATCTGTTATATAAATTATGAAACACCTCGTACGTAGCTTTGCTATATATTATATAACCTGCATTTGAACGGGCCAAGCTCTTTCGTCCCACGATATGCCTCCGGGTTATATTTTATTTCAGGAAACTTTTCAGTGTCTGCCTTTGCTACTCCATTTAAATTATATTCGCACAGTCCAAGCATATAAGCCTGTAGCCATTTTACTTCCATTGCAGTTTCATAGTTATTAATCGGCTTTCCTTGGATATGAAAATAAAAAGTTTGTATTACCCAGTCGTTGCTCTGGATTTTTCATACTTCCGGAAGGTACTTGCAGAAATATATATGGGATCCAGACGAGGACTTCATTTTGGTCTGAGTTGCCGATAAAGTGCAATTTGTGGGTCATGTATTTCTTTGTCACTGAACAATCATAGCTGTTCGGTGAGTTAGCCATTTTTTTTTTACTTGGATTTATATTTAATTTTATATATGCAGACCTTATTCGTATGCGTGATGCCTGGTGGGAGAAACAATAGGATAATCGTTTTGGATGATTGCGCGAGTGCTGCAGAGAAAAAAGAAAAAAGAGAACGTAACAATGGAGAGGTAGAGAATGATGAAAAAAGAGAAGAATAAAAGGCATGCACGAAAGGGCAGCACGCGTCACGTGATCTCTGACGACATCAGCGCTCTCTGGCGGCCGCAAATCGAAAATGGCCGATCGAAACTAGCGTAGTTGTATGTGGTGTATTTACGAATTCGTAAATATATTTACGAATATCATGGAATATCTTTTTTTATCTGCATTTAATAGGATGAGATATAATCAGATATGTATGTACTTTTCTAACTGTACTCGTAACACTGCATTGTACGTATCTTTCCACCGTGTAAGGTTCAAATATAGTTAACCAATTGAAAACGAGATTTGACCGAAATAAACTAACTTGATTGGTTAACTCTATTTCAACCCTGATTCTCCTGCATGGTGGAAACATATGCATTGACCAGAGATTCATTTTATCACGACTGCTCATTTGGTTTAAAGGCTTTATGATCTTACAGGGGGGAGTATACATATACCTCTCTTCATGAGTGAAGAAAAAAAACTAGACAGTCCACACTTCGTTCTCTCCTTGCGAGTATAAAAAATATACTGGACATACCCATGTATTCTGTGCTTCGCGATCTTCATTTGCGGAATTTACATCTATATTCTAGATATAGTATTTCAATGGGTAAAATCCATTTGCCGGTAGATTTTAAATGCGGTTTTGAAGGTTCATGAAAATTCACTTCTACTTTAATTATCTTTTTTATATGCTGTTTTCTGTGGAACGTGTTTAAAATAGACACGACTGTATAGTGTAATAAAATGTATACATATAGTATAATATAATTATGCATTTGTTACAGTTGGAGTAAATTGATAGACCCAATAAGTATATTTCATGAATTTAAAAAAAGTAATAGCAATCGGGGGTCTCGAACCCGAGATCCTCTGACGCTGACCCGTTACCATGCACGTAGGCTGTTTAGCCGCTGTGCTACGCGGTTTGGGAAACCCCTATTTCAGGTTTTACCCACGTTTGGGGTTTGTTTGGGTTACGCTCGACCAATCAGAAACGTGGGTGTGGTTCGAAGCTGCTCCGTCCAGGTGGCGCGTCGACGCCAAAATGAAATTGGTTCAAGAATATCGGTTTATTGGCAATCTCCTTATTCATCTTGGATTTTAGTATAGTGTGGTATAGTGGTTATCTTTGTGTTTACAGATATGGGGAATCGATAACGAACACCTTCGTGGTCACTGGCCAGAGATAATAGAAACTAATTACTGGAGAAAAATTGAAAATGCCGTCCCGTAGTGAGGATATCCTCAAAGGTTTTCAAATGTATCCTTTATTGTACGATGGTAGTTTGAGATACTGCTTTTTATTTATTCTATGTCATCTTCGAGGTTAAGAATTGCTGTCAGTTTGCTATTCATTATGTATGTCGATGGCCCTGATTTGTATTTTATTGCACTGATTTTCTTTTATTGATTATTTCTGTGACTCTTTATTGATTTTGTTTTACTTCATAGTAGTCGTTGGTATATTTTCTTTATTATCCAGAATTTTATCTATATGTATTTATTTAATGGGAGAGTCGTTCCTTGACTGATGTCTACAGTAATTGGATGAACCTTCGTGATGCTGATAGTGGCAAAATCTTATGGCAGGGCAACGAGGATCTGTGAGTAAAGAATGATTTATTTTAGAATGGGATGTTTACCAATTTCATTGATTGAATTTAATAAATTTCTTATTATTTCTATTACCAGCTCTATACCAGACGTTGAACATGAAGCTAGAGTGCCGAAGAAGATTTTAAGATGTCGAGCTGTTTCGAGAGAAATCAATTTCAGTTCTGCTGAGCCTATGGAGAGGTTTCGATTGGAACAGAAGGTCCTGTTCAAGGGTCGTTACCTTGAAGAATGGTTCTTTGAGTTTGGATTTGTCATTCCAAATAGTACAAATACCTGGCAGAGTTTAATTGAAGCTGCACCTGAAAGTCAAATGATGCCTGCCAATGTGCTGAAGTAAGCCATTAACAGTATTTCTTTAATCCATATTATTTACAATCTGTATAATTAATTCTTGTACATTTTGTTTACAGTGGCAATGTAGTGATAGAAACAAAATTCTTCGACGATGATCTGCTTGTCTCTACCAGTCGGGTTCGTCTCTTTTATGTCTAAGATGGTCTATGTTTTTGCTTATCATCCAGCAACGACCTGGGACCAAATATTTTAAGCACGATGATGGTACGGAGATGGATGACGGTTCGATTGGCAAGTCCAAGTCACATTGTCCTATTAACGTTATTATTATTTATTTGTAATACTGCATTTATCACAAACGCGATTTACAACTTGCCTCCAATTAGCTAATCCTTACTAAAGTAGATCGTAGTGGAGGTGAATGCACTCATCGAATGGTATTAGTTATTTATATCAACACCGAGTCGTGAGGTCTGTATTATCAAAACACTTACATTTCATTTTAAGACGTAGGTACTTATACAATGGAGTATTACAAAAATATTTGTATACCGTAACAACACACTGAGCAATAAACAGTATACATATACAGATGACTATGATTCGAAACTATTGAAATATCCTATATAATATACATATAATTTAAAACAACTTTCTTATCAAGCCTAAATAACTATACTTGGAGATAGTACCTCATCGTTAATACTTTATTGCTTTAATGATTAATCAAACCTGGAAACACTACCCATGCAAAAGCATGGATTCACTGCGCAGCCACTTGGAAGGTGTTGTAATGGCCAGAGAAAGCTGCGAAGAGTCTTGAAGCCCAAAAGTCACACAACGTAAAGCCCGTCAAGGTAGAAAGCAGATATACCTTTTTAACAGGGGTGAGTCGAACGACCGGCCGTATATTATTGATTCGCGGTGTACAAGCAATACATTTTTGAGGCTTCACCAGCCCCTACTCCTGGGGAAGTTCACGTTGAATATACGTGAGATTCCCTACTCTGTCCTGGCGTTGTACAGGTGTAAGGCGAGTGAGAGAGAGATACACTAAGGTAGAATGTAACGGAGCAACAGAGAAGTAAAAGCTTGAGGATAAAAAAAAGCCTGAAGCTAAAAGAGAGGAAAGAAACGAGCTACGGAGTTGCCGAGCCGGTCGAGAGCGTAGGGGATTCAAAACGTTGGCTTTGCCGCTGGCTCGCGATTCAATTACCATTAGCCCATCCTCGGCACGGATTCTCACCTGTCAGGGTGAATACAAGTGCCAAAACATTAATCATATTAAGAATAAGGAACACTGGGTCCGAGGGTGCACGTCAGGGAGGATCGTAATCTTCATGGAACTCAAGGAGGAGGACGAAAATGTCAGCGAGGCTGGAAGGCAGCTCTTCCTCGTCGGCACACCAAGGGATCCTCTGGTATCGGCCGGTGCCATTGTCGCCGCTTCTGGCACCGTCGACGAGATCAATCCTGGCGGGGATCTGCAGACGAGCGCCCTGGCTGGTCTGATGGGCACGCAATCTTCCTCGGTTTGCTTTCCTGCGAAATTCAGTAAGTGGACAACTGCCGGACCTGGCTTTGATTTAATTAACTAGCTCGCTCCCTGTCTTGCTCCATGTGCTAGTCAACTTGGGGTAGCTCAATTAAATTATTGCTAAATGCATTAAGCTGTCGTTCCACCAGCCCTTTTTTTTTTTTAAATAGAGTTAGTACTAATCGGGTTAACAGTTATGAACCGTTTTTTACTAGTCGCTCTATCCATTGCGCGCTGTTTCATGCGATTAGCCCAACCAACTTTGGCTAATCAACTGTGTGTACCTAGTGAAGATATAGTTGCAGCATTGCTGGGATATGCCTGGGATACAGTACTTCGTACTGTGCCCCATTATGTAGCTGTGTAGTGTCTTTGGCGCATATGAAAGGATGAACTATGAATAAGAGCACTCCAGGATACTCAGTGTTCCTCCTTGTAGATGGTGTACCCTGATGTATAGGTAGATAACGCTTGTTTAATGCTTACATTTATAATTTAGTAAAAGCTTCTTTCTTTGTCTTGTTATTTATTGTCAGGCAGTAGCTATACTATATTGTTAATACCTTTCATTGTCACTTGCAGCTTATGACTTTTCACCGAGTCCAGGAAGCGAGGACAGACAACCATCCGGTGTTGGGAAAAGGAAGCAAAGAAGATACCGCACCACGTTCACGAATTTTCAATTGGAGGAGCTCGAAAGAGCGTTTCAAAAAACTCACTATCCGGACGTCTTCTTCAGGGAAGAACTGGCCTTACGTATCCAGTTGACCGAGGCCAGAGTACAGGTACCAGGAGTTTGATTGATCTACCAGGACTAAGGAATAACCCTGCGGATTAGGTATGGTTTCAGAACAGAAGAGCAAAGTGGCGAAAACAAGAGAAGCAATGTAAAGTCTCCACTCACCTTGGTTCTCACTTACAACACGTGGAGTGTCAGGATCCTCAGCAACAACAGCAACAGCATCATCATCAGCAGCAGCAGCAGCCCGATCATCTTTTCTTGGAACCGCCACTGGGTAGTCCACCGCCTATTTATTTGGGTATGGAGTGGGCTGGATTTTCTCCATACAGCACTACAGCCAGCACCTCTCCCCTTATCATTAATGGGATGAACAAGCCTCCGGAACCTGAGGATAATCCTTTACTGGACCCTGATCTTCTTCAACTGAAAACACCGCGTTCCTAATGAATCAAATAAGGTGTCATCGGAAGGCGTCGCTTGTGCAAATAACTAGAAACATCCTAGGAAAGCTAGGTTGAAACTCCAGGGACCAGAAGATAAAAAATGCACCAGGTGCAATATCAGTAGACATATTGTTATATAGATTTTGTAAGGAGGCTTTGAAAAAACTAAATAATATGTTATTCGTGAGATCAATGGCTGATAGAGACGAAAGGGATGATCGATTGGTATAATAAATCATGGCTGATTGGTGGACATGGAGGAAGTAAGAGATAAAACATATTAAAAATATAACGGAGGACTGTTGAGAGTTACCAATAAACGAGTTAAATTTCCATAAAGAAAAATTTAAAATAGTAACATCATCTTTATTCGGTGCGCATATATTACATTTCATTTAATCAATTACTTAAGATATTCATTCGGTTGATTAAGGAGCAATTAAGCGACCTAGGACAATCGTCCTCGTGGTTTTGCTGCTTGTTTATCTCATCGAGACATCTAGCGTTTAGCGTCATCCCTCGGAATTAATTCTTCCTCTCGGTTCCTCATGATTTTTAAACGACGACAAGGTCATCCAAAAGGATACGTTAACCTGGTTGCGTCCTCGGATGAAATAAATTAACATTCCACGTAGTGACTAGGTTACGCCACGTAGGAATACTCATCCGCGCTGTTTGGAGTACGCTCGATGTACTGTTTGTCTATGAGGGCTTCGATGCACTTCTTAATCATACCAATTGACGGTGCAAAGGTCACCTTGGATTGGCCTAATACCTTAAAAGGAAGAAGAAGGAATGTACTCGTGAGACGTTGAACTTTGTTCACGTTGTGTTATAGATATACGTACTTCCTGGACCAGCTGATTGTGTCTTAGTAGTTTCCGGCTTTTCATTATTCGCACGATTGCTGCCTGAAGGTAGAGTTTTCTGTCGTCGTCGACGCTACGGTGAGTAGCCTCGGCGTCGTGGGGCGCGTCGCGTTGCAGAGCCCCGGTTACCCTGAACTTCGTTCTCTTGTTGTAATAATCAAAATTGAGCGTGAGCACAGTGTCCTCCTCGAGGTCACCTTCGCCCGACTTCTTCAGTATCTTACAGTCCACCAGGCTAGCAGCGTGCTTAACTAGCTGCTCGTGAGACAGTCTTAAGGATATGGCAGCATCCCTGCACGGTATCGCGTCGCAGTGCTCGAAGAGGAGTAACAGAGCCATCTGATAGGTTTGCACGGTTACCAGGTACGGCTTCTTTAGATAGTTAAACTTTAGTTCACCCTGACACAGGTGGTGAAGCCAGGTGAGCTTGCGACCGCTGAACTGCGCGTGGTAAAAACTCTCAAACGCCTGGACACTCTTCTCCAGCTGCTGAGGTACGTGAAATGGTCCTGGGGATGGCGGTAGACCCAGTGGCCATGCGCCAGCTTGTAGGACGTAGACAACAAATCCTATGCCCAGTTTATTCTCTTCTTTTCGTTCACGTAGAATCGCTGTGAACTTCGCGTTTAGATCCGCTGAGACCGACATGTCCGTGAACATCCTGTGCAACTTATTCGTGAACTCGTATCCGCACGCTTGCTTTAACCTGTCTATCATGGCTTCCTCGGCATCCATAGATTGAGATTGCTGGTGTATCAAACGCTTCGCTAACATTCTCGCGTAGAACTTCTGAAAGACGTCCTTGTCGTCAACGTATTTAAATACGGTTATCGACCTGGCCAGTTTCTCTTCTATCTCACTCTCCGATGCACCCTTGGCTGACTTTTTCAGCAGGGAGTCGCAGTATTTGGCTAGCTGGTTGAGGATTTAGAAAGGTTATTGATTGCACTGCGAGATACTTTAGTCAATTTGAGATAAACAATTTTTTGTACCAGTTCTGGTGCTCGCGCCGGCTGTCTAGGTGCGGGCCTGTGATTGACAACTGCCGAACAAGCTTTATCCAGGGCGCCTATAAATGCTTGATCGCCTTTAAAAACTTCCTTTATTAGTTCTGAGTATTTTGAATGTACGTCTAGCATGCTCTCGACGAACTGCGTGTGTATCTGTGGAAAATAATAATAGGTTATGTTTGAATATTAATTTGACAGCTGAGGGTTTTGAATATTCATTCGCACGTTTTCACCCTGAAGAGGTCCTATGGCTTGTAAACCCTGATGCGTGATGTGCTGAGTGAGTTTTAGTACAAGTGGTGTCAGACCGGATGGCAGTGGCCTCGATAGAGGATACAGGAGAGAGAGATCTCTTCTACGTTCATTTTCTATCATTAAATCAGCTTCTGAATGTAACCAAGCTACATGAGCTGCAACCATTTTCTCTTCACAACATTGTCTCACCTATGGAATATTTCCAACATCGATATAATTGTTTCTATTCATGCTTCACTAAGCTATGTTTAGAAATAGTTACGGTACCTTTGGTACGGAACTTATGTGCAGGAATTTGTGGGCTCGTAACTCTTCTTGACTTAATCTCCAAGTGACTCGTTCCATATATCTAGTGACATCAGACTGCTGGAGTAACTCGGAAGCCTCCCTCGAATAAAAATTTCCACTTGCCTCTAAGAATGGTGCTTCGAAGATCTCTTGGTACATCTAGAAATCCAGGTTATGAATTACATCACCACTAATTATTGAGTAAAAATAAAAAAACAAGACGGTTCTTTCTTTGAGAAAAAACTTACATCTAATTGCCCCTTCATTTTGTATTCCTCCACTCTAACAAAACTTTGTATCACACCACATATTACGTCCGTGCTAGCTGATTGCGCTTCGCCTACTCTATCCGCGTGTATACCTTCCAGAAGAAGGGTCACAAGAGATGTCCTAAGGGGCGCAATCATCTTGTTCTTCCAAATATCAAGACCGAGCTCGCCAATTTCCATCTGTTCTTCAAAACCAGGTGACGCTGTTGAAGAAGTTCCATAGATCATCTCAGCTTCGCTAAGTTTTTGCTTCTTAATGTGTTGTTGGTTAAGATATAAATAAAGGCGGTGAACGTAATTTATTCCCTGAGAATATTCAGTCCAGGCTCTATGGTACGCCTGCAAGAGACCAGTCTCGCCTTGGGCTCGAACCTTGGCTAATAATTGATTTACATGATTCTCCAGGAAGCACTTGGTTTCATTATAGAGCCTGTCAGCAAATGGCTCAGGATTCGCCACGCATAACGAATATACATCACTAAAAATATAACAATCATTAGAACAACCCTTTTACATTATTTCTAACAAGAAAAATATAAAATGATCGTTCCCATTTTTCCCACCTAAATCTGTCATTCCAAGTAGAACGTGGCACATCAGCTAACGTGATTACACCTTTAACAGTTTCCTGCAAGACATTCCATGTCTGCCGAAAGTCCACCTTCTTTGGTTTCAAAGACATTTCTCCTTTTTCTCTTTTCTATATTGTAAAATTACAATGTTGGGAAAGAATGTCAATGGGCTCACAATAAGCAGTGTATAATTAACAGTGTCTCAGACCTATAAATTGTAAAGAAATACTATTAAAATCCCATAGAATACTGATTGTGCGTAAACCACATCCAACATCCAAGTGCCCAAAAACTCGTTTACTCTCGTCCCGTCCATCTTTCACTGGATGAATAGTAAAAAAGTGAAATTGGAGCATGAATGTTATATTTTAAGAATGTGCAGCCATCTTTATTTCGAAATATATCTAGTTGGAGACATTCACGGCACAAAATCCTTGATAATGTTAATTCCGTTAATTCGCACATAACAGAAAATCGATGATCGAAAGAGAAAGCAAACCTAAATTAATATAAATAATTACAAGACGTCAAGTGCAAAGGAGCAAGATATAAAATCGACAGACTAACACAGCCAGCATTATTTTCTAACCAGAGAAGATCACAGCAGCATGACAGTACCGAAGGCAACGATCATCCTAACGCATTGAAAGGAGCAAGAAAGCAAACAATTAGAAATTATACTCTATTTTACGAGTTTGCAATTTCTCGTACAGCCCAGCTGTTCGTTACAGAACTAACCAAGGTCTCGCGTATGCGATCAAATAGGAAGCGTTAAACCCCTCGTATCTAACTAATGAAATTTAGTATCCGTCGTGCTTACTGTTCTTGGATCATTTATTTTTGGGGCACCACGAGTCATTCCCCGTTGCAAAATGCATGACATTTGCAATAACTCGACTCGACCTGTAACCGCTTCTAGAACTCCTCCTGTTCCCCGATTTGCTACGTTCCTATTGTCAGCGTCGAATTTCAATGGTCAATTATCCTCCACTTCTATGACCAGTCACTGAAAATCCACACGGTAATCGAGACTCCCAGTTAATACGGATTACACCGAGAACATGCACTTGATATAAACTTCTCAATAACATTACACGGCCATTTTTTTTTTCTCAACTTGCTGTCTTCGAGACTACAGGATGGTGGGGGTTGTTCGAGAAAAGCAGGGTTATATCGGGACGTCAAATCACCCAAAATACAATACTGAATAGACACCTTTGAAATTCTTTGTATGCATGATCGTACATTTTGTACGTCATATTTATTCTTTAAGACACTATTTCTTTTATCCTTTTAAATTCTTACTGTATTAAGATTCTCGGTTATGTCTTTGGCTATTGCTTGATTACCGACACTATTTTGGATTTATACATATATTTGCTTTCATTTTGGATCTTTCGTTTAAAATTGTGAATCCTTATAGCAATTTAATGATGAGGTAAATCAATGTTTTTCTTTAATATTTGAATCTTTTTTTTTATTATCGTTAGTCTAGCATCATTTGGGTTCAATGAATTTTCACTTTATATTTTTATCGACCACGAGACGTTTACCGTGAGTCGGGATTCCACTGTTCAAATACTCTCTATGTAGAGCTCGAGTAGTTCGTGGATTGTGTCTGCGGCATTTTACGCTGTTTGGCTGTTCTACTTTTAAAATAACATATTCGGTACAGTTTAGTAACTCAAAATGGTAAGAATATTAAGAATTGTATATTTTTGTCGTATGATTTTATTTAGCAATGTAATTATTACATTTTGCAATTATTATTTGTATGCTTGGGTTGTTAATAATTTTCTTTAGGTTATGTTAGTGTCAAATACTCTGATGACAGTGCAGGTTTTCATGAAGCAACAAATTCCTTAGCATTTTTATGAAATATAACATATAGTTTACTTGTATTATATTTCAATGTACTTTAAATTCATTTATCAGCTATTGTACTATTTAAAATAAGGAATGATAGAGATTGAATTGGTGTAACTGATTTTCTTTGTTACAGAGTATCTTGGCGTATAATGGGGGTGCGATAATTGCTATGAAGGGAAAGAATTGTGTAGCTATAGCAGCTGATCGTCGCTTTGGTATACAAGGTCAAACTATATCTTGCGATTATCAAAAAATCTTTGAAATGGGACCTCACCTTTATTTGGGTTTACCTGGGCTAAGTACGGATACACAGACTGTAATGGAAAGACTGCGCTTCAGGTTGAATTTATACGAGTTGAAAGAGAATCGAAGGATACATCCCAAGACCTTCAGTTCGATGATCTCAAATCTCTTATACGAGAAGAGATTTGGGCCATACTTTGTAGAACCTGTAGTAGCTGGTTTAGATCCAGTGACATTTGAACCATATATATGTAATATGGATCTGCTTGGTTGTCTCAACGTTCCAATAGATTTTGTAGTAGGTGGAACCTGCTCCGAACAGTTATATGGAATGTGTGAAGCTTTGTATGAACCAGATTTGGAACCAAATGATTTGTTTGAAACCATCAGCCAGGCTCTTGTTAATGCTTGTGATCGGGATGCTATGTCCGGTTGGGGAGCCATAGTGCATGTAATGTAAGTATTGATATTTATTTATTTGTTACAAGATAACATTACATAAGATTTTCTTTCTACAGAGAAAAAGACAAGGTCACCACAAGAACTGTCAAGACTCGTATGGATTAACTGGAACTTTTTTTTTTATTAAATTTTCACTGCGGATGTAATGTATCTAATAAATTGGGTTGGATACTCTATCCTTACATATAAGAATTAATAAAAATGTGTTCTTATTTCTCAAAGTTTTACATTAAATCCATTCATTTCAATGTCCAATATGTAGTGCGCTTTATTTAAATTTCTGTAATTTATACATCAATTTGTAAAGAATGGGTTACAGTAGGATCAGCTGATACTGTGTTCACATTTACTAACTGTTGGTATTACAGCGCTACTCTTGAATTTATTATTATGGCGGCTTAGAACCGGCTGCTTTTGGACGAAATAAAAATGGCTTTAAACGTTTTGTGCAAAACACTCCAGCGTCTTGATATTACGCGAAAAGGTAAGTTTGAATGACTTTATTTTTATTTATCGACAAATAAACTGTTAACCTTCACAGAAATCAATCATACATTGATATGTAGTATATAACCTCACTCTTCTGCACATCAACGTGTATAGACTAACTTTATTCTTCCTGTTCTAGGTGGTTCAAGTTTATCCATTTCGAAATATCATACAGTGCAACAACAGTCGATCACCAAAAATATAGGAGCTTTATTTATTAATACAAACGAGATAGCGAAACATACAACCCCTTTCAAAAATGAGCTTAAATTCTCACCGAGAAGTATCAACATAGATTTTGATCTACCTACAAGAAATAGCAGGATTGGCAGCATTCTAGAGTTTCCTATTTCGACTAATCTACAAATTGGGGAACCACCGAAATTAAATATAATTGAAAACATCATCCCAGAGAAATCAGTCGATCTTCCTCCAAGTGAAAGAAACATTGAGAAACAG
Organism: Calameuta idolon; assembly: GCA_030142285.1. Classification (NCBI taxonomy): domain Eukaryota; kingdom Metazoa; phylum Arthropoda; class Insecta; order Hymenoptera; family Cephidae; genus Calameuta; species Calameuta idolon. Next base: position 362,835 of record JARQSV010000737.1, on the reverse strand, counting down.
GCAGCACGTCTCATAGTAATACGTAGAAAGAAGATGAAGAAGCATCAGCTGCGAAAGCTACGAAAACGCATGAGATTCGAGTGGGCCAAGGTGCGACAGAGACGTGAGCTTAAAAAGGAAAAGGCTTTCCAGGCTGAGCTCTTAGCTCAGATTGACGTTGCTGAGAAGTTCGATGCAAAGGCATACGTTGCAAGCCGAATTCATGAACTTACTAAGGAACGATTACCAAAACGCTGGCGTGGAGAGATCCTGCCAGAGTCCATGATAAGACAGTTTATACAAGAAAAGAAAGCAAGAAAAGAGGCAGTTCGTAACAGGCCACGAATAAAATTATAAAGAATCTGAGGATATTTTAGGTAATGCACAGTTCGCCAGAACATTAGGATTAAATGAAGAAATACGAAGAGATCAAATAAATAGAATCATTCGTGCTTCGTAGACAAATTTATTTATTTAATATACTTGTCTTTATCTTTCTTTTCCTCTCTTCCTTTTTTTTTTTACAAAAATAAGTCGCTTGCGCGTTCACACTAGGTAATATGTACATGTACATACAATATCTTACAATTAGCACTGTTTTTAGAATGTCATTCAGTTTGTGATTTCATTCAAGGAGCGATATTTACAATAATCCCATTAATATATAGTTATCTATAATTAATGTACGCACAATATTACAAACAGTACTGTGATATGCATATGTACAGTTTAACGTATTGGCGAGTCGTTTGTCAATTTTCCTACAGCGACTATTGCGAAACGCCTCATACGTTATTATATTAATATTATGATACATTAAATAAGAGCACCACAGGTTGCGAGTCTTTTCAAAAACAAAACAACAAAAAAAAACAAAAAAACATAATCGCATTTGACAACTTTAGTATAAATAAATACGTATAACTATGTGCTTGTTACAATGTACCACGCATCACTGTCGCCAGTTAACTTTAGACGTACAATGCACGAGTAGCTCAGCTTCCGCATTAGCGACAGTCTCGAAATTAAAAAAACGCACACGAATTAATCTTCAAATTTCAATATTCTATCTAAAGTATATGCATATATTAGCGGGTCTTTTTTTTTCGGAAGTTTTAGTAAATCACTAAATTGTATAGTTTTACTACCTAGTATAGTCGTTTCTCAAAAATCGTTCATAGAACAGAGGATCCGGATGAAGGTTCATTTTTTAATATTTTCACATGTCAGAAGGAAGACAACGCCAAAGTTTTTCTGGCTTCTTCGCTTATCGTCCTTGATTCGTTCGCCAGGGATTCCAAATGGCGGGGAGGATCGTAGAAATCTGATTTGCTGAGTCTTTATCCCCACCACTTAAAAGGCCTATCGTATCCCTACCTTCTCTTTACGGTGCGATTTGATTCTCCACGAGGAAAATGGTGCAGACTCAGTCGCACTTTTACCGTCCGGTTCTTTGGAACCAAACAAGTCAACAAGATCAGCCCGACTTGGTCCATAAAGTCTGATTCTCCTAGTAATTAGACTTTGTCCCAAAAACGTTAGTAATAATCAAAATAAAACTATGAACCTTGACCTGATACCTGAACTTGAATCATATTGATTTCCTTGTATCAGATAATCACGTTTCACGTATCGTGAACGTGCCTCTGAATTTTGATATCCACTTTACAATTTATACAGTTCTAGACCTACTAACTGACATATCCATCAAGGTAGCATCTGTCCCTTTTTCACTTCTAAGACTTTAGGCTTGATCAGCCGCCCTGTCTTAAGAGTGTTACTTCTACCAGAGAAGTAATCTTCAATCTCCTGCAGCGTTTTGCCTTTAGTTTCAGGAAGGCACACGTAGAAGTAGATGGTACCAACGAGAGATATGCATCCGTAGAGAATGAAGGTACCATGTCTTGTCAAGGAATCGGCCAGAAGAGGATACGTCTTGACCACGGTGAAGATGAAGGCGTGGGCCGACATGGTAGTCATCCCCCCGATGACACCACGTATCTGGGTAGGATAGACCTCGCCGATCATCACCCAGGGTATAACAAGGAAGCCAAGGGTGCAGGTTATCGTGTAGGCGAATATGCAGAAGATTGGTACCCAGGTCCAGGTTGGCGGAATATCGATACTCTTCCAGTACTCCAAGAGCCACATGTAACTCCCCAGACCAACCATTGACAGTCCACATCCTACGGATGAGATCAGCGTCAAAGGTCGACGTCCACATCGTCTACAGAGAATGCAGGCTGCTATCGTTGAGGCGAGTCTCACTACACCAAGGATCACAGTTGCCAGGTACTTGTCGAGCGTCGCACCGGAATCTCTGATTATGTCCACGGCGTAGAAGGTCAGGGCGTTCGTTCCGGACCATTGGTAGATCAGGAAATACAGGAAAAGCAGAATAAAAGGTTTCAGTGCATTGGGTTTGAATATAGCTGTCATTATCTCACGGAATCCCGTGAGTCTCTTGATGTTGTTCTTGTTTGAAAAGTTCAGCAGGGCGTCCATCTCTCTGTCCAGGTTGTAGTCGTTACCGCGAAAGCGTTTAAGGGCACTTTTAGCCTCCTGAGGCTTATTCCTAGAGATGAGGTAGGACGGCGTCTCCGGAAACAGGAACATCAGCATCAAAGACACCAGAGGTATTATCGAGCTCACTGCTGCGCATATGTGCCAGGGTAGCATACTACCCAGGGCATACTCTATGAGTACCCCAGTGCTGACTCCAACACTGGCCAGGGCGGTTAACATTCCTCGTAGATGAGGCTGGGTCACTTCACTGGTGTAAACGCGAGCTGGAGCACCCACCATTCCCGAGCCAAGACCAACGAAGAATCTACCGGCATAGATCACCCTGACGTCGGAAGCGAATATGATTAATATCCAGCCTAATAAAGCCGGCACTTCCGTTATAAGAAGAGTGCACTTCCTGCCAAAAGTGTCCATCATATATCCAGACAGCAGACAGCCAATGGGAGTCCCAATGCTGGCCATGCTAGCTGCAAGGAAGATCCGATTGGTTAAACAAGAGGATGACGTAAACAGGATTTCTAACCTATAATACCTACCAATCCAAGACGCCTGAGACGCGTCTATCTTCAAGACGCTATCCTTTGCCTCCAGCTGAGGAATAGCAATGGCGGAGAACCCGAAGACCATGCCAGTGTTTACCGTACCAAGCTGAGCTGCAAAGGCAGCCAGTACCTGCCTCAACGCACTGCCCCTCGCCTTTTTGTCATTCTCCGGATAAGTCGGGACGACGTGGACAGCGTTATCGTTCCATTTCGGAGCAGAGGTTACCGACTGTGGGACCTTCGATGAGTTCATCATGGCCCATGTCTCCTGGTTCTCTTCGACGTTTTTCCTGCGATCATAAAATTCATTATTCTCAGCTGAGTCAGTCCTATCGTTGTGCATACACTTAAATCTTATGTGTAATTTATCTGCTCATCAATTTATTGGCCCATAAGCAGCGATCGATAAGCAGGATTGGCGTTATCTAAAAATAAGTATGCTCAAACCTGAGCGCTTCCGATTTTAAATTTGTCAGACATTGGCTTGGAGCCTATTCAAACAGCGTTATCAATGTCAATATCTCTCTTCCAGTTTATCGCAATGTCGATAGGCCAGACTTCCACGTGCGAGGAGTGCAGCTAACTTCAGTACGTAGAGAAGAGAAAATTCTAAATGTCAGTGTAGTCGGCAGTCCGGCATCGAGGACGAATCTGTCAAATACTTTTGTATACGAACAGCCTCGTCTTATCATTGTCGTCACATGATTACAGATTAGAAGTCGAATATTTTTCTTGTTAAACTTTCGAAAAAAAAAAAGAAAAAAAAACTGACAAATAATATCTTATCAGCTTTGTTTATGAGGAAACGTCAACCATCCGCGCACTACCATTTGGTAAGCGACAATAATTACAGTGTAGATAAGAATCAGTGAAAAGACAGAAAGTAGTACCACCTAAAGAGTATTTAAAAAAAGTTGCATGTAACGGATCAAAAGTCATTTCTTATCAGTGATTATGTCAAACGGGGGGGGAAAAAAAAAAAATACTGACAAACATGTCCAGTCTGCCTTTCCTCCTGGAACTCGTGCAAGCACTATGCTGTATCTATTTTAATCGGTCTCATTAAAAACGATGGTTTGTTACCAATGACGTCATCATACGATAGTTTTTATCACTTTGAATTCAGGATTCAAGTGAAAATTTGACAAACATCTGTCTGCACTCTTTTGCTCATTCTGAATATAGGTTAGTTTCAACTTGAATCCCATTAATTACTATGCGTCCGCGTCGGCATTTCTGAATCTAGTTTTTAACCAAATGTATCGTATTCAGCTGTTATTATCTTTCTGAGCCAAGGACTGATAACGTTATTCCAGTAGCTCAGAAACTCCTTGGGGGAGAGTGAGAATTATCATTCGGTAAAGGTATCTTGGTTCTAATTGTTCAGTGTTGTTATGTCGTCATAGTTATTGATAGTAGGAGTGATAATAGACATAACAATTATTTAACTCCAGTAAAAGTAACGTTGCAGCAGCGTTTCGAACGATTCGATATCTTATTTGGGATCCAGTCAGACGCGCTGACGAATGCACGTGTGTCTCGTGTATTTATACTGTAGGTTAATATTTTTTCTTCGGCATTGCATGGTACCGGCGAAAACACGATAATCTTTTTTTTTTATTATTATTTTTGGCTGGAACGACAAGACGTTGCCTTATTCGGTTCTTTGCGTATTCGTCATAAGCTTGTAAACTGCCGTAAAATCTTCCATGTCGATTCTTGTCGACATTTAGGCGACTGCTTTACCGATAGACCGTTCGAGGCAGTGTGTAATTATTAGAAATATTTTCTCGTACGATTATAGGGATTTTTGTTGTTGTTGAAAATTCCCCATTTTTATAAAGAACACTCTGTATGGTAGTTTCCTCTCTAATTAGATTCAGGGTTAACGATTTGGATAACAACATGTAGATACGTAACTGTTGTGTAAAAGTAAAAATGTCCAAGCAACATTCAACTTGTATTTTTATTTTGTTATCGAGTAAAAATTTATATTTTTGTACAAAAAAATATCCGCTATGGCCTCGGTTAACTTTTGGGACTTTTCACTGCTCAGTTAACTGCATATATGGAGAACTCGAATTTGTAAGTCTTTGGATAATAAAATCTTTAACGTATCCTTGTTTGCCGGTGTTGAATATATTTATTTTAAATTCCTGCAAACTTTTCGGCTAATGCCTGTTATCGGATAGACAGAAGGAATGTCGCTGTAGAATGCTGGAATCGTATCTCAAAGTCCCGTGATCGGCGACTAAAGGAATTTCTGGCCAAAGGAATATCGCGTGTTCGACATTGACTCTTGTTGAATTCTCAGTAAATCGTTAGAACCGGATAGTGGGCGTCTATTTCGTGGAGGACGTTCGTCGCGTCGCGACGCTGAGAGACTGGTGTAAAATTCTGGCACTAAACGTCAGGCTTATTTTGATCAGTAGGTACATAGATGCGCTATATAATAGTCTAGAGCTAATTGTGTTATTGAAACCAGCCAGGTTGGAACGAATTTCAAAAATCCCGCGCTTAATTCGTGTACTGATAGAGCTGCTTGCGCTAGTTGCATCATCGAATGGTAAACAGAGTTGGCTTATCTACAGCAGGTAAATCTGGTCTGCATTATCAGTGAGAATAAAAATTGAAAAATGGCTTGTCTTTTCAGCATCTGTTGCTCGCATAAGTTATTCGCTGCTCAATGTCCGCGACATTGACAGGTCACGATGGAGGTGGAAGGAATTTCAAATAGGCGAATATCTCATCGGTGTGTTAAAAATAAGTGACATCTTTAATAATAAACCGTAGACGCGGTAACGACTTTCTTTAATGTAACGGAAAATAGACTGTCGCGTGTCTCTTTATTATTTTAACAAGTTGGTTTTTTTTTTATTCATATTTATCGTATTCTCTGTTCGATTCAAGTAGTCGGTGGTCAGTTCTTAGCTTCTTGCACTGCGACATACGTGTACACAATTGTTCTATGTATTATTGCATATTCGTAGATCCAGACGTACGCGGAACCGGGCGCGTGCCAAAGATAAAAATAAATGAATAACAAAAATCACTTGCGAAATACTCACTCGGCCATAGCGTCTGGTCTTGACGGACAGCTCGAAGATCTCTATCTCTTCTTTGGACTTTGAAAGAAAACGCGGATGACGCGTACTGGCGAAAATGATAACGAAGAAGAAGAAGATCCGCACAGGGACAAAAAGACAGATACGAAAAGAGGAAACGTAATTAGTATGTATCACAGTTCGTTGATCACAGAGCGTCGATTCGATATGACTTCACTATCTTGCCCTTCCTTTTTTCCCCTGTTCCTTGTCGTCTTGGCTCCAGTCCCTTTTTATTATTTTCCTCTTCTCTCCTTTCGACAGATTCCTTTGCCTGCACGCACGAGATCAAGGTCGAATCCGACGAGCTTGTCATTAATCGAGGTTAGGAATTTCATAAAACTTTTCCCCAACGCCCGTAACGTTACTCGAACGTTTTCTGTTTACGTCCCGGAGTGTTCACGGCGTTCACAATACTTTACGCAAAGGAATCGGTCTCGCTGTGTGCCCTTTAGGTTAGCATCGAGTTTATTTTTACTTGGTTAAACTTTTCCCGTACACGCGGATGTACAGTCCGTAGACATCGAGACGTGTCAAGTTGAATCTCCCGCCTTTTCTAACAGCTGCAGGTATCACAGACGTGCGCGGCGGTAAAACTAAAAGTCAGCTGCTCGACACACCGCATTAAACGACTAAATAAATAAGGACGTGTTTGCCTCGCAAGAAATAAGTCTTAAAACCGCGTAAGGCGCATCTCTCGCGCCCTGTCACCGCGGAGCGAATGAACACGCGCGACTCTGTTCTGAGCTTTTTATATAAACCGATCTTTAGGCGGACCGAGTGGGCGGCCGTGCGAGATGACTGAGCGCGTATGGTGGTTGCGAGTTGGCAGTGGCGGCCAGTGGTGGCCAACGACTCCTGCAGCAGACGACAATGAAAATATATCGCGCATTTACGGTGGCAGCACGCGCAAGGGAAAGTAAAGCCTTTTCGACGCTCGGACACGAACGTCGGTGCGTTAGACGGTCGTCTGACGGACAAGAACGTACGAATACGTATGCCGATTGATTCTCGAAAGAATAGGTTAGATTTTTATTTTTCATCCCCGATTTTAATGGCGTTTCCCCCGACACGGTGTACTCGGGCATGGCATCGCCTATGCAATTTGGAAATATCCCGTAATCTTCTCGTTATCCCAGCATTCGGCTGTTAATAAATATCTGTCGTTTCGATCGACGATAAGGGAATTCTCCGCAAATAAGATTGTTCGACCGTTTCCTTTTATCGCGGGACAATAACAGTCTCGTATCTAACGATGCCGTCGCTCGTAGACAATCTGTCACGAATTCTCTTCGTGAAAATCGCGATATCGTTCGTGATATTTACGATTCTGACATCGGTGTAAAGTAATTGCCGAGAGGCTAGAACTTTCAAACGTCAAATATATATTATATACAGAGGCGTTAAATATTTTTCCTGTTATCGCTCGAGTTTTCGAAGCAATCGAGATACTTGAAATCTGCTCGAACGTTCGTCGAGTCCTTACGCGTTCCAAAATGGCGGCGTTTCGAGTCTCGTGGATGCGTTGATTGCTTCGTTTTTAGTTTCTTAACATTAAAATTCATTATCAGCTGTCCGAGAAAGGAGTGCCATAACTCATTGTCACGTTCTTTTCGCTTTTAGATTCCCGTAATTTCCTGATATCCGAAGTGCCACGGAAAGATCTACGTGAATCCCATCGGGATCGAGTGTATCATGGCGTAAGGATAATGCATTCGAGATTCAGCGATTATTATTAATTAAAACGATGCCCAGCCTCCACGCAGGTGGTCAATGGTAAAACGATAAGAGAACAAATATCGTTATATCTTTTGTGGCTCGATTGCCCTCTTATCGATACAATCGTGAGCTATTGGTATTCGACTTTGATCTTCTTTCTATAATCTGTCAGCTTGATTGTCTCCTATATATTCTTATACTTAACGTGTCAAGTACATTGTCGTCTATCGGCGTGTCAACTGTAAAAACATTCATTCGGCCACCACGTGCTCAACGTTATTCTCTCTGTTTATTTCCTATTAGTAAAAACGTGCTGATTGAAAATCGCACGGCGATGATCACGTTGACAGTTTACGATAACAGAACTATTATTTACCTCGGGCAAATCGTTGATCGAATTTATTGAGGCACGTGACGTAAGTTCTTATCGTGAATCACGAAGTTCACAACAGAGGCTGTAATTAGCGTATCGACTTCCAGTGTACCGTATTGTCTCCGAGGAGTGATTAACCTCCGAGATATTTAATTAATTTCATTACATCTGACGTTTTGTTTTCAGATGATTTCTGCGCTTGTGAACCAATGCCGATCCTGCGAGGACGTCAGCGTCGATACTCTAGCAGCCAGAAGAGAGAGAGAGAGGGGAGAGAGAGAGAGAGAGAGAGAGAGAGAGAGAGAGAGAGAGAGAGAGAGAGAGAGAGAGAGAGAGAGAGAGAGAGAGAATGATTGTTGCAAGAGATGCAAGCAATGGAGGATATCATCATAAGCCGTGAGACGTACAATACAGTAAGTGTGTTTACACGCGAGCCTAACCGGTGACTAATTAAATTTTTTCAACAGGCAGTACACACATAAGCGCAATTGAAATGGCCTTAAATTGCGTGGAATCCATCCTGATAAAAGTGTAAAGTGCATTGGATTGAAAAGACCAATGTTAAAGTCGCAACTGGTGCCGATGAGTCAAAAATTGTTACCGTTAATTGGCCAAGCGGCAATTGACCAGAGCGTTAATTGAAAGTGGTCAATGACTGTGAAGAAGAAGAAAAAAAAGAAATTACAAAAGCCTTCAGAGACTCTTATCGCAGGAGGAAGTGTTGCTGGTACCGGAAACGAATTTATCATTCGCACAGGGACTCTTGGCCTAGTAAAATTCACTGGGTATATTACTTTCTTATAGTTAACCTGAACGTAGTATATTCAGGCTTGAAACTATGTATGCTTTTGCATTGGCGGTCTGACGCGTTATGCTTATGTATTTTTCCAACTAGACTCACGGCAGTTCCTCTTGGGGCAGAGTACTCTGGAACGTGGAGTAGTTTCTGTTCGCCATCCTGATGCTCGTCCACGCTGCTGATAACTGCCGGTAACCGTGGACCGTCAAAGAGAGAGTTATATACCACTTCGTGAGTAGTATCTTGTGCTATCAGTTTTTATTTTTTCCTCTTGCAATGACACAGACGCACCCCTGTGCACATTTTGTTCCCTTCTTCTTTGAGCAACGTGTGAGCATTCAAATCGTCCATTCTCGAATCTCATGTTAGACAGATTGCTGCCTGTACGGGTGAATAAACTCGAGTTCTTATTTTCAAAGATTATAATCAAACAGTCGATTGTTCGTCCAAATGAAATCTATAAGATTGAAGATGCTCGTGATTGTAGTATACATAGATATGCTAGCGTGGTATATTATTTTATTTTTTTTTTTCAAACAGATCAAGGATCACACGTCGAAGAATGGCGGATGCAAAGTTTGTAATCAGAAGTCTTAGCAGGACTTATCCAGCAGGTAATTATTAAAAGGATCTCTTTTGCAAGAATCTCCATGACCAGCCACGTCATAAGCGCATGTCGTCAGGTCCTAAAATACAAATGGAATAAGGAGATTGCAAAGTAAAAGGAAGAGGTGAAAAAAAAGAAGTGGTATATTTTCATGAAGCTACAAATTGAAGTCAGTATTCATTGGTTCTTCGCGCGATTGCGCAATCGTTTCTTTCAATGCACCAGGCCATTGCGACACACCGAGAGTTAAATATTGTTGCACTAAAAAAAAAAAGTACAGTGTCTTACTGATAAACTTACCGTCAAATGTCATTCTCTGCGGTCACGTTTATATTTTATGGTTATACTTGTTTCGTAATCTAAAATCGTTATGCCGAGTGTACATGTATCTTTCTTTCTGTGCATGTGACAAGAGACGAAGGACTTCGCCTTCGCTCACGTGAGGACACCTGTATGGAAATTTGCCTTTACGTTTACTCCTATTCGACGTCGATGTCTGCCCACGTATTTAATTGCGCCTTGGATGTTCACGAGCGTGTCAATTTTACCCACGCGCCATTCACCAGCTTGCTTTGTGTACGTTCGCTCTTGGATATATTCGTTAAGCGTTTAAATGTATTCTGAGGTCCTGAGGGGTCCGTTTCATATTTCCCGCGCATATTTGAAAATCGAAAATAGAACTGTCAGGCTGTGCTTCAAAAAATTTGACAATTCTCACCGTTAGTCGTGGGACCTTGGGACTAGAGAATTTTTGAGAAAAACATATCGAGTCCTCCTTTGACGTATCCGACGGTCTCTTTGGGAATGCTGACCACTTTTTTTTTTTTTTTGACGTAATCGGGGGGGCTCGTCGGGCGTTCTAGGAAAATAGAATTAGAAGCGAGAGGGTCTGTCGTCGTTGGAAACAAAATAAATAGGATATCCATAGAGCGAAAAAAAAAATCGTCGCGTGCTTTGATTTTGTGCCAAATTTTTTTTTTTTATACTTGAGCGATTTTTCCAATTTTTATTTCGCGATTTATTTATTATTACTTTGTTAACCTGTACGGTTGCTTTTGGTCGCACGGTAAGGAATGTAAGAGGGATACGATGATACTGGAGAGACTTTGAGATTTTATGGTATTTTTTTTTATTTTTTATTTTTATTAACTTTACGATTGTATCGAACGCTTCTTGTTTCTTTTATATATGATGATCGCCTTTGTCAATTATAATTAATTGTATTAAATGATCTAACGAGGATCTAGCTATTGCGTTCACCCACTGTTTCCATGTACGCGACATTCTCTGTTTGTCCAGGCGCTTGGTGCTCTGTGTAATTATTAAGTGACGTAAACAGCATAGCTTTTAACATTCCAGTGTATTAGAATGTTTTTGCGTTAATTAAGGATTAGATGGATCTTTGTGAGAACCTTGACACGTTATAATTACTATGACGAGGAATACCATATGAATTAAATATATAATTACCTAATTTTTCATAATTGATTTAATTAAGCACAAAATAAATGTCCGACACATATGTATCGAACTTGTCAATTTTTCGAAATATCTAAACTCATGAGTCGTACGACATTCATCTTGTGACAATTTATTTTTACGAGAAAATTTTTAAAAAGCACAAGGCTGCTCTAGGATAGGATCATAGGTCGTTACGTAAGATCTACCTTTGCATTGTTATTTCCAAAATGATTTTTTGTATTAAAAAAAAATTCAAATTTTAAAAAAAAATCTACCCTTAACCTCCTCGACAGTCAGAGGAATCATAATGACGACTGGAATTCTCTTCAAATGAATTATTTATTTATCAATTAAAAAAATTGAAAAAAAATCTACCCTTAACCTCCTCGACAGTCAGAGGAATCATAATGACGACTGGAATTCTCTTCAAATGAATTATTTATTTATCAATTAAAAAAATTGAAAAAAAATCTACCCTTAACCTCCTCGACAGTCAGAGGAATCATAATGACGACTGGAATTCTCTTCAAACGAATGATTTATTTATCAAATTGTAATAACGTTAATTAATATCCCTGTCGTAGTTGTATATTTATTTTATACATGCAATACTGTCAATTAAGGCAGATTAAATTTTCTTCCAGATCCTATTATTCTTTTCGGTCCACGATGCTGGGCATTTGTGAATCATCAATTAACGCAGTGATGCCACAACGCGAAATGTAAACGTGCGCGCCTTAATTAATTTTATAAGTATTTTGATTACGAGATACCGAAATGAGTTTGAAGTAGATTGTCAAAAATCGAATTTATTATATTTGTGTATTTCATTGGTCACGTGTTAATTGAGTTAATTAACGATTGAACATAAAAAAAGGCCAGAGTGGGTAAGTAAGTAATATTACGTTATGCTAAAATTTGACATTACGCAATTTTACTTTTACAAGTCAAATTTCACTTCCGACATTGAGACATATGTTCATTTTTTTTTTTCTAGATTACACGTCACGGTCAGGTTTCCCATATTAGGATCCATATGCTGTGTATCCGTATTCGTGTTATTTAATGTTGAGAGGAAAATCTACAGAGCTTTTTTTTTTACCAGATAAAATTTACTGTGCTAAAATCTAATTCATTGCTTATCTGACCTACTCCAGTGGAGTATACGTGGTGAAGCACGTATGCCTTGAAAAATTCGAGATTGCCTATTAAAGTCAATAACCTCAAGATAAACAGTTTCGTGGGTTTTAATATTGTAACGCGATGCATGTTTCGTTAATATTTCTTATAAGATTCGATAACGATTCGATAGATTGGGAAACTGGCCGAATGGAGGTTAGGAGAGGGAATGTAAAAATTAAAAATGAGATGACAGACGTAGATATGATTGATGGGAGACGCGAGGACTACGTAAAGGAATATCTGCCATTTTGTTGTTAGCAGTGTGAGTGTGTGCGAGAGAGAGAGAGAGAGAAATAGGATCGCGTATGTCATACGTTAGAAATTTTAATTTTAGAATTCTCGTTACTCGGGTCGTTAGTGATTTTTTAGTATTTTTATGATTTAAATATTGTCGCTACAAATATTCACAGGATCACGTGTAACATTAGGGGTTTGCTGCTAAAAGAAATTTTTTGAGGTTAGATGTTTTGCCATATGTCATTATTTGCGGAAGGTTGACTGTTATTTTTGGATATTTTGTATTATATTTATTTTGTACATTTTAGGCTAATGAACTAACGTTAGCGACCCTCCAGAGATCGTTTATTAAACATTTAATTGAATCCTAGGCGAATAATATTTAATGGCTCGTTACGGGAATTGAAAATAAAAGTGGTATAGTGAGTCCTTGAAAAATCAAATGACGGACGCGTTCGATACATGTGAATTATTTCGACATTTTCGGACAGTCGACGACGTCGTCGAGACGCCGTCCCGACGACGTGCGTCATACAAGCATGGGAAGGGGTATTATTTATAACCTATCGGTTAAATAACCAGAGAACAACTTCTGAACATTTACCAATTTGCCAGGCCATATTTGCCATATGGTTTAAATTTGCTGCTTTCGCGGGCAAATGTGAAAATCAAACCTTTGACATTCGATAATGTAATATTCGATATATCGAATCGTGTACGTATCATAGATCGATATGTTCAGACACTTGATTCAGTATCCGACAAAATGTACCCCAAATGCGTGCACAAAATGTGAGTCCCAATTTGCATTACTATAAAATTCAAACGTACCTCAGAGGCCGCTCTAGCTCTCATTTTAATGCCTAATGCAGACGATTTAACAATTTAAACATTTTTCTTCAACGACCTCGACCTCAAAGATTAACCTCCGACGAATTCTATAACATTTGAAAGGACAATCGGACAAAAACTGTGTTAAGGACAGTGTCACACGAGACCGCCATTTTAGTGAAGCTACCTTAACGCATAATCGTTTCGATAATTAATATTTTTCCGATATAACGTCTCTATTCAATCGCCAGCGAACGGTGTAATTTTGATTTTCCCGCCAATCTGCTTACCTGCTCACCAGAGACAGTTGGTAACGTGAGAGTCATGCGGGACGCGAATGCATATTAGCATAAGTAAACAGACGCGAATAAGCATAAAACAATTAGAGCGTTAAAAGGTTAGTGCAAGAAGAGACATAATCTAAATTAAAACGAAAGACGTCATTCAAAGCTGCCGGGCATAATCTCCCAATGTCGCGCAGCTTCGCGAGTTAGCAGTGGCGTCATAAGGAGATCCGCGAAACTCGTGCTTTGTATTGATTACTGGTGCTCGTGACCGAGCGTCCTGTTCGTTATCGGAAGTCGATTAATTATTTGTCCCGTAATCACTGCACGACGTATCAATGTGACCAGTAACACATGTGACTGCCAAGTCATATGACTGGACCAGATAGTGTAATCGAAACGTGTTTTACATGGACTTTGTAGTCTGTCTTTGTCAAAGATCGTGTCTTCCTCCTCCTCCGGATTCAAATTCTACATCCTAGACCTTCTCCATCTGATTCTATCGGTCACCCACGTTCTCGTCTTTCTCTATGTTTCCTGCAAATCGAATCCCGAAGAGGTTATCGACGTAGCGTAACCGAACATAACCTAGAAAAATTGACGTAAGTACACGAACGCATCCTTATGAATTTTTTATACTTTGGGTGGGAGTTTTAGCTGATTTAAAAGTAACGT
>JARQSV010000737.1:330012-340646 GCA_030142285.1 Calameuta idolon | reverse complement strand
GCTGTGATCGACCCGAAGCCTGCCGCGTTGCGAGCAACAATGAGCCGGAGCGCTGGCGTGCCGATCGTGCTGGAGCGCCGCGAAGAGGGGGAGCCGCGCATGCGCAGCAGCGACTTCACTTCTGGCGCCATAACTTACCGTTGACTTTATTATTTCTTGGAATCCGTTCTGTTTGTACTGCTGTGTACTATGGGTTGTGTTGAAGTTTTGCAATATAATGTTTTCATAATTCAGTCTTTAGTCAAAGAAGTTTTAAAATACAATGCGCAAGTGTCCAGATACCTGGAAACTGAGTGTCTTGATTTTTTTATACTACTTATGAATACACAACTGAGATACTGTTTGTAGATCTTTATTTATGGTGTTCAACAGAAAATTCTTCAGATTCAACTCTTGTTGAATTGCCTTGTTCTTCCTCTATGCAATCCATTATTTCCAAGCGGATGAGATCATATAATACGGAATTAGAACGCATGAAGACTTGAACGCGCCTGCAGGTATGCATACCGTCGTGCATGGGAGTATGAAGTGTCCATTTTAATTCAGGAAGTTCCACCTGAACTTAGAGATGACGCTACATATATTACTCGTCGGATTTTTACGAGATCTACTTTATCGACGATCAACACACACACGATGGTATTACAAACAGTGAAAAGTTTCAGAATTCATCGAACAGATGGTGCTGAGAACGCTGCATTCGCAGCGCCGCGTAGCGGCATAATTTAAATCGCATTAGTAAGGCGTCAACGTGTTCTTTCGTTTTCTGGCAACGCTTAAAGATGGCTCCGGTAAGTATGATCTGCAACAAAAAATGTGGAAAAAGCATGAAATCTTTTGTTCAACATAAATATATTAGTGCAAGAGTGACCATTATTGTTCTTTACGTATGATTTGTGATTTATTGTATCTAAGTTTATTAAGATGTGCCATAACTAAGTGGATTCTGTTACATGTTTCTTGGCCAACAGATGATCCCTCATTGGGACTTCGCATGTGTCACTTTCAAAGGCATCACTGAAATTGGAATATATTATACTATTTTATTCAAATTCTTCTTTCAGCAGGTCGCTGTGAAGAAGGCCAAGCCACAAACTGGCAAGAAGCAACATCTTCGTGGCAAAGGCCAAAAGAAGAAAGCTTCCCTGAAGTTTACTATTGACTGCACTCATCCTGTCGAGGACAATATTATGGATGTTGCAAACTTTGTAAGTTCCTAAGGATATATTAATAGTTTACAGTCAGCTCTTTCACAGATAGCTGTTTATTTCAATGTAATAGCTTCAATATTTGAGATGACACTTTTAACATATTTCTTTTCTAGGAAAAATACCTTCAGGAACATATAAAAGTTAACGGTAAAACCAACAACTTCAGCAATAACGTTGTCTTGGAACGTAATAAGATGAAGTTGTCAGTGAACAGTGATATTGACTTTTCTAAACGGTGAGTTATTGTCCTTGTTATGTGATTATTATTGTTTTGCTCCTTGCTCGTGCAATGTAACATAAAGAGATACAAGGATCGGAACAATTATTTTATTAATATAATGCAACTGGATATTATTCTCAGATACAGATACTACATAAACTACCGTTCATAATGCACTGAAACAATAAGCAATCGGAGTACCGATATTTGCACTAATCCAATATATTAATTTTTATAGGTACCTCAAGTACTTGACAAAGAAGTACCTGAAGAAGAACAAACTTCGTGACTGGCTGCGAGTTGTTTCTAAAGATAAAGACACATACGAGTTGCGTTACTTCCAGATTAACAGTCAGGAAGATGACGACGAGGAGGACGCAGAGTAAATTAACGCCAAAATCATTTTTACTCTATCGATGACATTACAAAGAAACATCTGTACATACGTTATGTCAATAAATGATCATCGATCAAAAACCACTCTACTGATCTATTTATGCTATCAGTAATCATGATTAAATATCCAAGCTGCGTTATAAGAACAAGCAAATAAGAAAGAAATCGGTAAACTCATTTGACACAAAAACTCAATGATTTAAGTCCAGTTACAGTACACCAAATAAAATGATCTAACAACTATCAGTAGGGATATTTAGAAAACATCCAGTAGCAAAACTCTCTTCAAGTCTCTTTAAAACAAGAAAAGATTGCTCAATCCTGAGGAACAAAAAGAATCCCTGAATAACAATAAATGATCGTATAACGATGCGTCACGTAGGCGTAACAATACAGTTGTCCCAAGTCCCATTTACATCAAGAGTTTCCTAACCAAAAATCCAGTATTAAAACTGCAAAACATTCCAAGAAGCAATAAAACTAAATCAATCTGTTTAGAGGTTTTCAAATTTTTCCCACGATCTACGAGTTTCCCCGAATAATAAAAAAAAAGAAAACCGTGCCGGAAGTGCAATTGCAAAAGGAGGGACTACTTTTCTACCGCGCAGATACCAACCGCAGTGCGCAAATCTCTGAGCCTGACGCACGGCGATTGTTGTGACAGAAGTGACTGCTAGAAGGAAAGTGTATCTTGGCCCGTCCTCGTTGACGAGCATCAAAGAAAAAATCTACAAAGAGAATTCACGTCACCGGTCGAGCACTAGTGGCCGACTGGCGATATAACAATATCACAATGAAGTTTCAATATAAAGAAGAGAATCCATTCGAGAAGCGTAAAACCGAAGGTGAGAAGATACGTCGAAAGTATCCGGATCGAGTACCCGTAAGTAAATCGTATAAACGACGTTATGTAAATCCTTCTTTGTTGTATAGCTTCTGTACCACTGGATATATTTATATTTATATCTTATTGATAATTCTGAATTCCCTAGGGATTAACGATTAAGGAGAAGGAAAAATTAAACATTTTCTTTCTGGTTCATCGGCAGTTGGTGAAATGGACGACCATTTTTTTTTATTCTGGAAATCGTTCAAGGTCGTTTACTGGCCGTTGCACTAAGAGGCCTTTAGGCTTTTTGCGTCGTAGATTCTATTCACTCCGATTTCTTCTTTCCGGTTTTAGTTAGGATTCAGTGTCTTCCAGATACTTGGTGATATGATATGGTTCTATGGTTTCTTGGCCTTTTTTTTTTTTAACTTCAAGGGTCACTGACTGTACTGTGCTGCAGTTGAACACAACGAATATTGATCTTGTGCAACGCCCAGATTATTACGTGATATAGTACACTGGTAACCTTACATGGGTGACTTGCTGTTTAATGGATGATCAGCTTTAATGCTCTTGTTAGGATATATTGCAGAATGATAGCTGTTAAATTATAGGTGAATCAATGGAGAGAATGAAGTTCAAATTTTGAACTGCATGATTCAGCAAGTAGTGATATTGGCAATTTCGTAGTGGTGAAATAATTTTCATTCAGAATAACATGTTACGTGTGTCAGATACAGATGACGAATAGAGGAAATGTAATAGATAAGAACTCTGTTATTATAAGATATGACTTTTGTAAACGTGCAAGTTGAAAAACAACTGGTTCTTAGAATTCTTTGAATACTGTCTGATCGAACTCTCTTGGATCTTCTGTTTTAAGGTCATCGTAGAGAAGGCACCTAAGGCCAGAATTAGTGATTTGGATAAACAGAAGTATCTTGTGCCATCTGATTTAACAGTGGGTCAGTTCTACTTTCTGATTCGCAAACGAATTCATTTGCGCCCCGAGGATGCTCTGTTTTTCTTTGTGAACAACATTATTCCACCCACAAGCGCCACCATGGGATCTCTCTACCAGGTAAACAAACTTATATAGAACTACCCGAGCAAGAAACAGTTACAAAAGTATAAATATACAAATACCTCATCTTCTAATAGCAGAATACTCTGATGTTAGGGACATCGAAAGTTAGATCAAATGCGAGTAAAAAGAAGGAAAGAGATTTCTATTACCTACTTATGTTCTTTTTATTCCATGTTCCTAGGAGCACCACGAGGAGGACTTCTTCCTCTACATAGCGTACAGCGACGAGAACGTGTACGGCAGCAATTAGGATTCAAACAGAAGTCAAGCTACAAGATTAAAAACAAAAAGTAATGCAAAATAAAGTCATAACAAGAAAGAATGAAAAGGTGTAATAACTAAAAAAAAAAAACTCAAATTATCAAGCAGAAAAACAGTATCCGCTCTCGCCATCTTTAACTGACAAGAATATCAACGCAATACGGCCATTATCGTTCACGTGTGTAGTCCAGACATTGTAGGCGCTTATCAAAGATGTAAAATGATAAAACAGGAACAGAGGAACGTGAGGAAGCAACTGGAAGAGAAGGAGATGAGGATAACGAAGAGAAGAAAACCAGCAGCAGTATCAACAATGGAATACACTCGAAACTTAGTAAACGACCTCGACGAAAAAACATCTTAGGTGCAATTTACGATCCGCTCTCTGAAGAAAATGAACCTTCGTTTAGTCATTACAATCTCTTGGCTGTATAAGTAAGCTTCGAGAAGCCCAAGAATCGATTGTATATGGCTCTCTGGATTCATCTTCTTGGATTTCGGCGACCATCCCGACGCCGGCCGCATCGTCCGCGTTTCTGGCGTTCGCGTAAATTCAAATTCGCGATTTCAACGTAGAAGCGAGAAGCGTCGTTGAGACGGTTTTCACTTTGATTTCTCATTGACGCGATTTACGCATTGCTCGTGTGGCTTTCTGTTCTCCATGTCAGTGGTGACTCTAATACCAGTATCAAATTGCTGGTAGTAGCTTCTGGCACTATAATGATTCGACGCTCCTTACAAAAAAAAAAAATTACATGTGGTTTGTCTGGTAATTTTTCAAGTTTTTGTTTCTTTTCTTTTTCACATGTAAAACATCTAATAAATTCAATTTAACAAAGGGGTGACCGTTCGGTATAGAAAGGAAGAGAAAAAAAAAAGAAGAAGAGGAATGGACGCCCATGGAATTCTCTATGTGATATATTATATCATTTCTTTTCATTTAGGCTAGCGTTATTATATATTGTATTTACGTGACTCAGCGTTCTTCGACTAAGCGGTGGAAGCAGCAGATGGTTATTGATACGGAAAGAGATAAGGGTGATAAGGAATGAGAAGCAAAAGGGATACGCGAAGCGAGAGAGTCGAGAAATGCGAGTGAGATTTGCGGTGTATATGGGAAAAAGGGTTGGAACGAGAAAATTTTCTGTAACGGCTGGATGTGGGCCAATAAAAAAAGATAAAAAAAAAGTCAAAGCAAATTCTATACGCTTTATCTTTCATTTTAGTTCACCTACCTTGTTATCCGTCTTGTGCTGTCCTGAGATACAGGTCGAGCTTGTTAATTTTTAAATTGTTTTTCACAAGCAGTTGAACCTCCACGATCAAGTAACGATTACTGACTGATCAGTGTTCCTTCGAACGTTCCGAGGACCTGGTTCAGATTTTGTTCCTGACCTCTTGGTTACCTTTAAGATGATAAATGACACTAGTGACACTAGGAACGACACTGTTGAACACAACGCGACCTTCACGAAACTTATCAGTTCGGTTTACAATTTGAATCAGGAAGACAGTAATTGGATAGTGACAAACTCCTTTATAATATTTACTATGCAAACGGGTTTTGGGATGCTGGAATCAGGATGCGTTTCCTTGAAGAACGAGGTGAACATCATGATGAAAAACGTGGTGGACATCGTACTTGGTGGCTTGACGTACTGGATGTTTGGATTTGGCATGAGCTTTGGTAGAAGCGAATTCACCAACCCATTTATTGGTCTAGGAGATTTCTTGATTGATCCAACAATCGATGATGACTTGATGGGTCCTACATGTGCTGCATTTCTGTTCCAATTGAGTTTTGCTACCACCGCTACCACCATTGTCAGTGGAGCTATGGCTGAGCGGTACAAGAAGATTTAAATTGAATAATAATTATTTACTTTGTTTTACCTCTTTCATAAAATTTAAATGATTTTCATAGATGCAACTTCAAGGCTTACTGTCTCTTTTCCTTTCTCAATACTATCGTTTACTGTGTACCGGCTGGCTGGATCTGGGGTGATCACGGTTTCCTGAAGAGGATGGGCGCAGTGGATATAGCAGGGTCTGGACCAGTGCATCTGGTTGGTGGTACCTCTGGTAAGACAGATAAGAGTAATGTGAAGATTTATCATTGTCTAAAAGTCTTTTAAAAAAATAGCTCTAGCCTGTGCCATGATGCTTGGTCCACGTTTAGGTCGCTATGATAATGGAATAGATCCGCTACCTCTTGGTTGTCCTGTGAACGCTATCATGGGACTCTTTGTTTTATGGTAAAGATCAAACGAAGCTCTAAACTCACTGGAACTACGTTATCACTTCAATTTACAGGTGGGGATGGTTGGCTTTCAATAGTGGAAGTACATACGGTGTCAGTGGACAACGTTGGAAATATGCTGCCAGGGCTGCGGTGTCCACTATGTTGAGTAGCATGGGTGGTGGTCTGATCGGCTTGGGGTTTAGTCTGGCAAATCCTAAAGGAATTGATATTCTTAGTCAAATAAATGGAATACTCGGTGCCCTGGTATCTGTTACAGGTATTAATAAAGAGTACTGAATAATTGAATATACATAAAATTACTATAAATATTTTCAAGGGGGTTGCTTCCTTTATCAAGCTTGGGAAGCTCTGATCGTAGGAATAATAGGGGCTCTTATATCTTGCACGGTAATGCCAGCTCTTGATAGGGTTGGTATAGATGATCCCGTTGGTGCCTCGGCTGTTCATGGTATTTGTGGATTTATAATAGAAAAAAAATATATATAACTTGATACTGACGTTATACAACAATTCGTTTAGGTGCCTGCGGCATGTGGGGTGTTTTAGCCATTGGATTCTTTGCGGACAATCCATATCCATTGTCAATTACCAGTGGACGAAAAGGATTGTTTAAAGGTCTTACTTTAAAATTGCTAATACTTGTTATCCTTAAAGCAATGAAGGCATTGTTATTCTTCAAGGTGGCGGAGGGTACTTACTGGCCATTCAAAGTTTAACAGTAATATGTCTCGCTGGTTGGAGTTTTTTAACTTCCATAATTCTGCTATGGGTACGTTCGATCAGTATGTCATTTGTTGAGGAATCAAATAAAACGTAATTGATACTAATAATTATTCTGGTATAATAAGATGGTGAACAAGGTTATCCCAATAAGGATGAGCGTCAAGGAGGAACTTTTAGGAGCAGATTTAGTAGAGCACAGTGTTCGTCACGCACAAGTACAAGGATTTATTAAAAAGTTTATCCTATCTTTCCTGTCCGTTGGACAATCAGACACTAAATCATATTTCAGATTGGTGTTAGCAGAGCAATGTCAGTTCTACGACCGTTCTCACGTCAAGAAAACTTCGACGAGATCGTACAAATAGGAATAAATCCAGGTGAAGATAATCGCGCACCAGGTGTATCCCTTATGGAAAATTTATAATCTATTCTATTATAGGTCACGAGTCCTATCTGACGAGATATAATCGCATTAGGAAACATGACAGATTGTTGAAGTTCCTGAAGCGCCAGACGCGCAAAAGGAAGTCATCCGGAAGTGTAAAAATCCACACGATATCCGGTCCTGATATTAAGACAGAAAAGGATACAGAGCCGCGTTTTGCCTGGGTAGACTAAAATCGTAATAATTATTATTAATTTTTATCTCACTAGTAACTCACTGTAAATGTATAAATTAATTGGTGATTAATGAGTAAAGGGAGATTAGATAGCAAATTAATACTTTTTCTGGCTAGCTGATAACTCCGTTCTAATTTCACTGACTACACAAGAACAAATGCCAATTCTAATCACTGTTATCGTTCTAATCGCAATTTTTTTTTTGGAATTGGTTTTTTTTTCTCTTTATATGGACGTATTTACTTTTTCTACTGGACGTTTATATGGATACGAAGAGTCCAAATTTTCACAAGACGCCTAAATATCGAGCGTCGACTACATCCAGGAACTCGTATGTGAACTTTACTATAGATACAGGACGTTTCACGTTATTGTGAGTTATCTAAGTAGATGAACACATACAGCTTAAGAGGATGGGATTATCACTAGCTCGATTGGACGAGGTAATGGCACAGAGAGATGGACGCACTCATATGAGACACTTTCACCAGTACTTTTCTTGTTTGAATTGAGAACTGATAACTGGAGAATTAATGGCTCACCGGATATCACTGGCATTTCACTTGATATGAAGGGGAGGAACGAAAAGTATACGTCCCCTGGAAGGTTCAAGGAACGAATGCACTAGATTATTGTCCTGACATTTCTTCACTGTAAACTGCTCTTCGCCCACTGAGCCACTTCTGTTGGAAGTCCTGAATAATTCTTTACAGCCTCCATGACTTGCTGCGGAGTCAACAGAAACTTGAAGAACTCATATTCTTTCTCTACCCTGGTGTTTGTTGCTGCTACAGGTGCCAGAAATTCCAGGTTCTGCGGACAAAATTAAATTATCAGGAATACTGAGCTACGAAAAATATTAAGGCTCTCTTCGGACATGACATTGTGACTACCTTGATGTGCTCAAATGCTTTCATGATTACTGGTCTCTGGACGGACTGGATGGATGAATTCTGATTGACAAATTTCATATAGCGGTTTAAAACCATTTCAAAATTCAATGGTTCTCCGTCGTAGATTTCAGTCTCGTGCTTCATGGCAATAATCTGGTCAAACGATAGTAGAAAAGTTTATCTTAGGATTAGGTAATTATGTTATTATGTTGAGATACTTACCAGGCACAGCTCAAGAACAGACAGTCCTTCGAGCATAAGGACTTTATCATCTTGAGAAAATATCTTGCTAGCTTCGACAAAATCATTTACTTCTAGCCTCTGATGCTTTTCTGATAGGGATGATACAGCAATGGCTAAGAAGTTCCTAAAACTTCTTTCGCTGACATCTATTTGATACATTCGTTTTAAAAGATTGACCATTGTAACGTTTTCAACTAAATTCTTTATGTAATCATTCCACATGGCTCCAAATTGGGGATCTATCGTGCAGTCATCATACTGTTGTTCAATTTTGTTGACATTCTCATCATCTGGTAAACTGAGCAAGTGTTCAAAGAGTTCAAGCCTATCGTCAAAGGCTGAGATAGGCTGTTCAGCTCCTGAAGTGTCACCAGGAAATAGAAATATTTGACGATGAGAAAATCTTGATTTCACTCTTTTCTCCAGGAGTTCGATGACATCCAGTCTGCATGTTATTCCCAATACACAAATCGGTGCCTTTGAATCAAGATAAATGACAATCATATCGATGTGTACAATTGATATAATTAGTTATTAGAAACATTATTTACCTGGGCAGATTGAGCCACATCAAACAAATTATATAATAATGTTTGGTTGTGATGAGCACAGAACAAATCAAACTCATCGAGTATAAAAATGACTGGTTTGGATCGCTTTTTATCACCAGATTTCAGGCATTCCAACAGAAAACTCAGATTTTCTGAGAAACTTCCAAAAACCTTATCCCCCACAGCATTCTCTAATTGCATCTGACGAGTAGCATCTTTCAAAGCAAGCCTATCATCGGTATGTACTAGGCCATGTAAATTTACTATGAGAGCATTTTCTTTAAAGGACTTAAGTGTCTCCAGTTCCTTAAGAACGCTATTGACAAGCTAAACAAGACAATAGAAAGTAAAGACAGATGGATCATATAAAAAGTAGGAAATCCTAAAAAGATTTGATATACTTACTGTAGTCTTGCCACTGCCACGAGGGCCAATTAACAGTGCAGAGTTACTCTCACCCATTTCGACTGTTCGTTTGAGCAAATCATAAACATGCAGTTTTTCCTTGACATGATGACGGAACTTGGCTTCAGGACACATAATTTTCTTCTTTAAATATTTACGTGTAAGGAGTATCATATTGTCCTGAAAATCTATGGCCATGTTCTTCTTCTTGCTCATCTTCCAACACTACTGTCAAGAATGATAGGAATGTACTGTTGTGCATCAGCATCTCAAGCATGCAACTACTGTACAGATAGAACCCATTCAACTAGACAGCTACTTACCCTTGTATTTCTCTGACTGAGTGAAACAATATTCAAAGTTTATATCGTAAAACAAGGTAATACGAGAATTTGGACTACTTGAAAGCTGTGGAAGTAATTAACTGGCTAGTGGCTACTGCGAGCGTCGGTTTTAAAGGGACGCGTAAAGTCAGATGTTTACCAAACAAACATGGAGAATACGGAGCCACAGTCAGAGAAGAAAAATTGTACGTTTCTATTTAATCGTCGTAAAATAAGAAACATTGCGACAAGAAAGCGTAAAGGTGCTGACGACGAAGATGGTGAGTTATTATGAGAAATTATGGCCGATAACTGATCGATTTATCAACCTTTAATTTCATTACTTAAATTGGATTAAGATTTTTAGGTTAACTTCTTATATATTTTTATATGTAATTATTTGTTTTTTTTATACATTTTAGATAGTAGTGACGATGAGACTACCGTTGTTAAGAAGGATAAGAAGCAAAATGATCAGAATCCCATGAAACAGAGTGTGAGCAGTTTATAATATTCTGTTTCAATATTATGCGTTATATTATTTCTTGCTACCGTATTCACTCTCTGTTCCCAATCCTTGAAAACCAGTTTTTTACAGACTAATACAA
>JARQSV010000737.1:319682-329912 GCA_030142285.1 Calameuta idolon | reverse complement strand
CGTTATATTATTTCTTGCTACCGTATTCACTCTCTGTTCCCAATCCTTGAAAACCAGTTTTTTACAGACTAATACAAAGCGTCAGCAACGTAAAGCGGATGAGAATGACAGTGATGAGGATGATGGAGTAACGGTATCCTATAAGAGCAAAAGAATACCCATACCTGCTGGTCCTAGCGATCAAGGAGCCACAGCAATACTAGAGACTGAAACCGAAGTCGACAAGGATGCTCAGGCATTGTTTGAAAAAGCTCAGAAGATAAACGAAGTATTTAATCTTAACGTTTCACTACAAGAATGTCATAACCACGCCAACTACTAAATAACCATACAGCGTTTAAACTTTTGTAGGAACTTGAAGGAAAGGAGGATGACAAGATATATAGAGGCTTAAACAATTATGCACAATACTACAAGAAAAAGGATACTGCTGCTGGCAATGCGTCCAGTGGAATGGTACGGAAGGGACCAATACGTGCACCAGCTAATCTCAGAGCGACCGTCAGATGGGATTATCAGCCAGACATTTGCAAGGATTACAAGGAAACCGGTTTCTGTGGCTTTGGCGGTAAGTCTTGCCTGACTGGCTGTAAGAATGTCTATTTTCAATATAGCTTTTCATATTTTCAGACAGCTGTAAGTTCCTTCACGACCGTTCCGATTACAAACTCGGTTGGCAACTTGAAAGAGAAGCTGCCACTGGGGAATACGACAATAGCGGCGACGAGGACGATAAGAAATATGAAATAGACAGCGACGACGACAACCTTCCATTCAAATGTTTCATCTGTCGTGGCAGTTTTGTGGATCCGGTTGTCACAAAGTTTGTAAAACCGCAAAAATCTTGCACTAACCCATTAAGCAGCTTGGATTTTTAACATCGTCTGCTCATTCTTACAGATGCAAGCACTACTTTTGCGAGAAGTGCGCACTGGAGCAATATAAGAAGAGTACACGGTGTTTCATATGCAACGTGCAGACAAACGGGATGTTTAATCCCGCTAAGGAACTGATGGCAAGAGCAAAGATGGAGGAGAAGGAACGCGAAGCTGAAGAAGCTGGAACCAGCGATTCCGATTAAAAGGATATTCTGATTTTTTTAAAAATTTCCTTTCATTTGTCTATCAATAAATTATCCCTTTTAAAACAAGCCTCGCGTCATTTCCTTATATTTATTCGACAAAGGGGTGCTCCAAAAAAAAACTACAACACAACGTGCTGCACGACAACGTAATTTCGCAAAATTAGCAGACAAATCTTCCAGAGAGGATTCGATAATCAGAGACACAAGCACAAAATAATTTTTATTACGGTTATCAGTGAGCTTCCATTATCAGTCAGTTATCGTTTTCAAGTTTCTTATCAGAGGACCCCATTGACTCGCGCCGTACATACTTTATTAAATAAAACTCAGTCTGTTCTCGATACAGAGTCAAGCACATTGTCACTCAGAAGATCTACAATTAAAATTCCCAATTAATAACCAATATCAAAATTAAACTGAAGCTTGATCAGCGATACTGCTTTGAGAGTAGCGTTTTCATATAATACAAGGTACGTTCGTCGAAACTCCAAACAAACGCGAGCAAGTGTTCAATCAGGTATCAAATACTTAGGCGCGAGTAACATGTGGCTGGGAGTTATCGCGTATCACTTTGCTAATTAACCAGATACATTTGCCCTTTGTTAATCCAGCAAACGCTGTCGCAAGCGGCTCGACATATGCAGAGAGAGAGAGAGAGAGAAAGTGCGCGAGAGAAAGACAAAAGCATAGAGAAAACTTTGGACTATTTTCATAAGTCCAGACCTGCTGAGTTCGAACAGTCATGCGAAGATTCGAACGCATGAAATCTGGAAAGGAATAAAATATCGTGCGAACGTAAATGGCGATAAAATTAGTACATTAAAAGCATATATATATATATATATATATATACAGAACAGTGTAACAATGATCTATCAGCTCGCATGCAGATGAACTTAATAACGATGTTGACGATGATTGCGACTGTGTTAAATTTGAATATTAATGAAGCGCGTGTATGACTAATGACTATTTTTCTACGCAGTCAAACTATACGGGAGAATAAAAGCAAAAAGTGAAAAATATTTTCACGTTATCTGCCGAGTCGCCAGAAGGTAGACAGTGGAGTGACGACTGTACGGAAACGACTAAGAAACCAGGAAAAAGACGACTGGCTTTGATAATTGGATCAAGCTGGAGTTGTCGCTTTGAGAAATCATAATTATAAATTTTTCATCCTTCCGGACGATTTGTACGACTATGATTTGGTCGAAGGAGCGTTTTGAAAATGACACATCAATTCGCGCTCTTGGCTGGATGCTGCATCGCGAAATCCCACTTCGTGCCGCGTCTCAGTTTCTCCGTTAGGATATTCCAGCTCGGTTGTGAATTTATTGCGAATTACATTTAACGGTGACTAGTGACAAGAGAGAGAGATAGATAAAAGCCTACGTAGACTCTGGAAGTAAGTACGACCGAGTTTAATTGCGCGAGTTGCCAGCAAGTAACGATATCTCAATTGGGCTAAAATTAATTGCACAGTGGGAGGTCATCGAGCGAAGGTCCAGTAAACATGATGCAGCATCCGAACCGTGGGGGAGACGAAGCGTACGAATAATTCGTTCCGAGAGTTTTGAATGAGACGATAAAAGGATAAACGTCAGATATAGTGTCAGTGAGGTGCGTTATAAATGCAATGACAATCGAATAGACATAGAAGACGTCGGCAATAAGAAAACTCGGTGTCTCGAGAGAAAAGAAAAAACGAAGGTAGGTGAAAACGAAGGGAATAATAAAATTGACGCAGGTACCTGAGAGTCTGGACGATCCACGGGGAATCCCCTATCTTTATAATAACGTTCCTCGATCAATGGATGTCCATTGAGAGATGTAACAAAGCCAATCTAGACAGAGTGAGTCATTCATGCGAATTCATCCGTTGGTCTCAGGACGATCGAGTTGCACAGACAATAATACGAGGTCTGTGTGTCCGCTTGCGAGGCGAGGCGCGATAATAAAAATTCGACAGCTGATAATTTTTCAAAAGTGACAAGGGCATTCGCAGCGCGAGGACATTTAATTAGAAATTAAGCTTGTACCGCGGTGAAAACGGCGGGTGGCGCGGGGGAATTTATCGATTTGAAATGATCTACTGTGCCGAATGAAAACATCGGTCCTCGCGTTCCTCGGCCATCAAGCATGGGAGGAGGGAATCTGGTGGGCAAATGTAAGTCGAACGGTTAGTACGTCCACTTGAATCGATAGGGAATGTTTCTCTTGATTCGTTGGAAAATGTCATCGGACAGCGGGAGCGTGAGGACGGAATTTCAAAGTGCTGGCGAGCCGCCGAGGATCGCGAGGATGTCCTACGTGTCTGGGATTTTCTATTGTTCGCGGTGAAGACTGAAATAAGTAAGAGACAAAGGAAGGATATAAAAATGGAGTTTTTCTATTTATGAGATGAGCGAAGGATATTTATTTCGAGATACGTAATCCGTCGCGTTTTATCGACTCCGCGACGACGTACACGTCGACTCTACGTAGAGTACCTCGATGTCGTCGTCGGCGTCCTCGTCGACGGGAGAAATTGATGCTGTGAAGTTTGTGCGTCTTTTTTTTTTTATACTCGCTTCGTTAAATTTTACTGACTGCTCTCTCTCTCTCTCTTTCTCTGACATATAAAAGGTAGAAGGATTAATATCGAAGATTACAGTCGCGTGTGACAGGTTCTTCTTGTATACCGGGTGTTCGAGAGTTTTGTTGCTCTTTGTTAATTGGCTGCACGTTTTTCAATTACTCGCGTAAAGATTAACGGTGTCTCTTTTTATATATTTTGAAAGTAAAATTATACGAGTTTGTGTGATATATTACAGCGGGCTATGTCTTTTTTAAACCTAATGGGCGCGACGAATTAATTAATTGCGAAGAGTCACGGGCATTTCAAAACGAGTTTCTTTTTTCTTTTTTTTTTTTTAACGTGGGATGCCGACGGTTTATTGTTGTCTCGTTAAAAAGTTTCTGTCGGTAAAAAAGACATTTTTAAATATTTTACCGATTGTCGGTAACACTGTTTTGAGATAGCACATTCTTTTTCATCCGAAGAATACTCTTACGGGAAAGTTAGCCGTAAGGAGTTTAAGTCAATAACTGTAAAACAGGTAAGCGATTTTATTTATTAATTAATATTGTCCATTTTTTTTTTAATTCATTTCAAATAGGCGCTTTGGCATGAGATAACGAATTCATTTTTTGCCAATAGTTTTCTTTGGGTTTTAACCTGCCAATGGAATTTGGTTTTGAAGGTCTCGGAGGCGTTCGAGTAAAATAAAATTAATATCTGCTTACTTAGCTGGATATATTGGTACGTACTAGGGGCGTGCCGAGAGGAGTGTACCTTCCTTATCACTAAAACTAGATTAGAGTGAAATTATTTAGGTAAGGTTAACTGTGCCCTGTCTAGCTTGAACCCAGTCGTCGCTTAGGGATAAGTGATATAACGGTAAAGCAGAACCTGACACCAGAGAAATTTTTTAATTTAAATTTCGATCCCCGGAAGATTCCGTAGAAGACTAGACGCGTGCATTGATAAAAAAAAAAATACAAAAATTTTCAGCAAAAGCGAAAGCCGGAACGGTGAAATTAATAGTTTGAAATTTATGGTTCCGGCATATTTATTTTAGGAACAGAACGAACACTCCTCGGAATATGAAACAGGCAGTCTATTAAAAAAGAAAGAGAGATGGACTCACCGAAAACTATTTAATCCAAGACGTCCAACTTTGTAGAAAAGTCCTTTGAAATTGCCTGCTCTTATCTCTCGCAATGCTTTCCGCTCAGCCATGGACTCTGAAAAATAAAATGTAGGCTACTTTCAAAAGAAAATATGTCCAACGGAAAAAGTTACAAGGAACAATTCTTGTTAGGAATATCAAAGTATTTATATTTTCTGGGACCATGCCGCGACGTCCATAGTCCCTTTACGATTCTTGATCTGGACGCGAATTCTGAAAGCCGCATAAATCAAAGTTAGTCGCAGTAGCACCAACCGTAAATCCATCCTAGACAATCGTTAAACAACGCTCCTATCAAGACGGCACGAAATGCACGGGCATCCAGCTGATTTCGCATAAAAAGCCAACATTATCTACTAAACCTTGTTAAATATTTGTCAACCAAGAGCGTACGGCGCTCTTTTGCGAGCGACAATATCTCATTCCGTTTCACTGTGTCATAGAAACTCACAAGAACCTGGTCCTTTGTGATTTTCCTTAGTGCGAAACGAATTTTTGTCATTTGAACGTGGAAAGTATTTAATTCTTATCTCGTCCACGAACCAACGAAACGAAGTGACAATAGAGAGAAGCACGCGACGACAATGCATCTTTTCGGGATATTTGTCGAGTAAGTGACGTAAAAGGTTTTAGGAAAACTGAATAAGTACGAAAAAGAAACAGCGAGGATTATACGTAGACGCGGTACACGCGCTGAATGAAATTTAATACATTTTATGTTCTAATTAACTTGCCACGTTGTTTAAAATACTGGGTGGTCAATTTAAAACCAGTTACAGCAAAGTTCTGGGCTGTTACATTCGTTCGAACCACCCACTACGTTGGTACTAGCTTTATATGAATGTGTTCCTAAACACCGATATTTTATGCTTTATATTTATAATTCATTAACCGGGTCTAGAGACTCTTGTTTGCACACTTACCGTGAACAGGGCTTGCTGTCGTACGCTGTGAATTAATCTGTACGTGCTGCTTGGTGGTGAATTTATTTTTAAATTCATAAAAGTATCAATCGAAATCCCAAAATCGTTACCATCTTAAATCAATCACCGTGAAGACGAGAGTAGCTGAGGATTTTCATTTTTCACGATTTCAGATGGTTTGTGGCAGTGATGCCCTCGTCCGAGGAGGAAAGCCAGTGGCTCGTGGGAACCGGAGCCGCTCTGGGTTCCTCAGGGACTGGAGTGCCATCGTCAGGGTCTGGAGAACGTACTCCGGGCACTAGGTCGACTCTCTATACCGAGGAGATGAGCTCCCAGGCAGGAAACGCGGCTGCGGCTGGCGTTAACACGTCATCGGCAGACTCGGCCGAGCACGACTTGATAGATTCTACAGCGGATGCTACGTTGCTTGCTCAGTTTCACGAGGACGCGATCAAACAGGTAAGTTCGAGTAATCTGTATGATGAATAATTGGCGAGAAAGAATGAATATAAATGGTGAACGGTGCTTACGGTACGCCGTACGATGAGTGAATGATCCACGTGCGCGCTTGACGGGTTGCCATGTAAAGAAGAACTGGAGAGATTAATAACTACCATAACTACGCAGGCGCCAGAAGGGTCCCGATGTCTATTTGGATGTGTAGATCAGTCAAAAATCCTTCGCGAGGACCAATCGCTTAAACTGGTTTTGGTTACCATGGAAACTGTTCTTGGACTCCGAACGTAACCGCAGCTTGCGGCGTCCCTTGCTGGTCGATGCGCTTCGTGTTGACGGGCGGCTGTATTTTCGTTTGCTAGCTGAAACTTATTTTTGAAAATTTTTTTTTCTTTTCATTGTACGGATATTAAGAGCGTTTCTACAACATGGAAGAGGCGTTGGACGATTCCATCGTGAAATTGAAATACAATCCTCGCGAGCTGCCCAGTTTCCTCAGGGACCTTCCTGTAAATATATTCGTGATTGTTTGTCCCAATCGAGGTTATCGCGTTCCTAGATGTAGAGGATGCATGACTACTTGTACTTTATTGCTCGGGGGAGTTTGAGATTCTTGTACGAGATATTTCATGGTTTTCATTTAATATTATTTATGGGAACTGTCGTTTCGTTAATTCGGAAATTACTTTGTTACTCTACAGGCTGGCGTAGGTTACTTCCAAGTATTAGCAGCCCTTTGTACTGGTCTCAGCCTTGCTGCGGATACTGTGGAATTCTTTGTTGTTCCTTACATTCTACCCAGTGCCGAGGTTGAACTCTGCATCGAAGACAATGAAAAGGGATGGCTCGGTCAGTCACGTTTCTAAGATTTTTAGACAAATGTCTTAGTTCTAGAACATTGAGGGTTGTACTTTTCAAGTTCATCGGATCCTAAGTGATATTCTTTTCTCAGGCAATATCACTCTTGTTGGTCTTGCCATTGGTGGATTGTGCTGGGGTGGTTTGGGGGATCGACTTGGCAGACGCAGAGCACTGCTCTCAGCAATGGCGGTACATGCTCTGTTCAGTGGAGTTGCAACATTCATGCCCACTTACGGGACTTTTATGACTGCAAGATTCTGCTCCGCAATTGGGTATGGGTTTTATTGATGAATACTTTCAATTTTTGACAGAAAATACCCTAGACACGATGCACCCGTATCTTATACTTACAGTGTGGGAGGATCCTTGCCACTAGCATTTGCGTATCTAGCTGAATGCTGTCCAAGATCAAGCAGAGGTCGTTGGACAGGTGCTCTCGTGGGAGCAGGTGCCCTCGGTGGAGTCTATGCAGCTCTGCTAGCCGGAGCAATGGTACCGACAACTGGAGAAATGGTCGTTCTGGAAAATAAAGAACATTTTAGCGCCTGGCATCGTTTCCTGCTTCTCTGTTGTCTACCTGCACTCTGTGCTACAGTGGGTCTTGTATTCCTACCCGAGAGCCCGCGATATCTTATCGAGGCTGGGCGAGATGTCGAAGCTATGATGGTGTATCAGGTTAGTACAGCTTTAAAAAAATTCAATCTCAGGATCCCTAAGTTTAAAAATTCTTCGCCTCCTTCCAGAGGATATACAAAAGAAACAATGCTAGGAAAGGTGCTACAGGTGCCCAATATCAATTGTCAGAATTGGAACTTCCTAGCAAAAGGCCGCGCGGTTTGTCGCCCCCTTCACCAACGAGTCATGCCAGCGTTTTGGCAGATATTATGTATTCCATTGAGATGGTAAGACAGCTCTATGACTTAATGATTATTTTTAAAAAAGAAGTGTAACACAGTAATCTTAAATTATCACAGTTTTGGAATTCTTTCTTGGAGCTATTCTCAACACCACATCTAAGAGTCACTGTGGTGCTTCTAGTCATTTGGTCTGCCACTGCATTTGGGTAAAATTATACTTTTTCTTCTTACACACACATGTCTTATGCAGACTATGTAATTTAATATAAATTTACAGGCTTTACGGACTGATGGTCTGGTGTCCAGAGTACCTGAAGCTACTGAGAGCCACGGAATACGAAGCGCACACAATACAGTTCGTAGGCGAGTCGTTTAATGATCACAAGTTCACTGGTTCCTTGGAAAATCGACAGTACAGAAACTCCACTTTCCTCAATTGCAAGTGAGTGTATCATTTAATTGAAGATTTCATCAGTACCAAAATCTATTTAAAGTACTGAACATCTCTCTGCTTTGTACAGGTTTACAAAGATGATTTTCAGTCATGTAGATTTTGACAATTGCACCTTCCATTCTGTGGAATTCAGTAACATAAAATCTAGCAAGACCCACTTCACAGACAGCATTATCGTTGATTCCAAGTAAGTTGACAAAGTTGACAAAGCATTTGTAAAGTAGCAAAAAGTTTCAATGTAACGTACAGAGACAAATAAACTTTCAGATTCGTCGACACGGATTTGTCTGCTCAAGTATTCACCAGGTGTATCCTGGAGAATAATACAGAATTGAGTTTAAGTGGTCCATGTCCCACCCTGGATCTAGATTACAATATCTACATCGAGGAAGCTTTCCATGGCCATTTGGTAGCCCAATTAGCCTTCGTACCAGCAGCAGCCCTGGCTGGACTCGCCCTGACGATACTTCAGCGACCAAAAATGATAGGTAAATGCAAAAGCAAGCTGCATCAAGGTTAAGAATAAAAGTCCTACGACCTTCAATCTGTCTTCAGGTATCTCCTTGTTCTTCTCTTCCGTCGCTGCTTTGTGCCTGATGCTGGTAGGCACCAACAGTTCAGCAGTGCTTGGCTTCGAAGGTGGCTTCATTGCAGTCTTCGCAGTGGGTTGGACTTCGCTTACCTTAGCCACAGTCGAAAGCTTCCCAACTCATCTGAGGTAAACTTCAGCACCTGATTCTTAAGAAAGAAAAAAGATTTCAACTACAGATCATATAAATCCTTATAAATTCCTCAGGTGCACAGGCTTTGGCTTCATGACAGCTGGTATCAGATTATCAGGATTAATTGGCACAGCGACCTATCAGACTCTAGTCGGTGCCCCACTGATTGCTCCGGCTCTTCTGACAGCCACTGCTCTACTAGTAGCCAGCGCAGCTACCTTCAAATTGCCACATACTCACACAGTCTTCTTGTAAGCTTTTTCCACCCCACCGAAATCTATCAGTTCTATCCCAAGCACGATGGATCATTTTTTAATAGCGCTAGCAACAAGGCACTCGCATTGTTCACGCGAAGATCGCTCGGACTGGTCATGCCAGCTGTGGTAGTTAATCGAAAGCTACTAACGAGCTTTCGATCAGTGGCATAAAACAATGTTGCCGCGTTTATCTCATCCGAGAGACATAACAAAGCGCACAGCCCATTTAGCCGAATCAGGTGGAACGAGATGCGTCAATGAAAAGTACGAGTAGGTGACACGAGGCAACAGAGCCATAAGATAATTGATGGAAGAGATTAATTTTTGAAAATGTACTGCAATGACTAAGTGACTCTTAGCGAGAAAAATCGCTTCTTAGAAGCTTCGAGTTAGCGCCAATTTATTAATTAGACAATCCCGAATACGTTTCAAAGTGACGGGTCCTTTGAGCTCTCCTGGACGGAAATCCAGGATTCTCATTTTCTCACAAGAATACGTAAATTATTGAAAGCTGTGCTAGTGTAAAAAGAAGAGCTGCGCGATTTCTTCAGAGCGAGACGAAGATTAAAGAATAATGCACGAGAAGCATATCAAAAGGAAGGAAGTGTGATGTCCAAGAGTGAAAATGGCATTTTTATGGCAAAAAAAAATAATAATCTGGCAATAAGAACATATCAATGTCCTTGAATGATTCGAATTGCCGATAAGAGTTATTGCAGGATTGAAGTGTTAATAGTTCAAAAGTTTTCACGTGCGTTCTCCGTTTCTCTTCCTCGTATTACTGTTACCCTGGAGGAGGAAGAGGAGGAGAGGAACAAGGAGAAATACAAAAGATTTTTTTAGTCTATGATAAAAGACACGAACGCGTCAATCCTTCTTAGCTGA
>JARQSV010000737.1:303393-319582 GCA_030142285.1 Calameuta idolon | reverse complement strand
AGAGGAACAAGGAGAAATACAAAAGATTTTTTTAGTCTATGATAAAAGACACGAACGCGTCAATCCTTCTTAGCTGAAGCCATTATTAATTAATTAATTAATTTTACTCAGAACGTCGTGCTTTAACGTGCGAGCAAACGTAGCAGCTCGATTAAAATTTACTTTGCTAAGATATTTTAGGTTTACGTATAAAATCCCACACCGTCTTATCGGTTCTATTAAGAAACTGAGAATGAAAAAATCTGATGGAGAAAATTAAGAGCGACGATCATCTTTCTCCAGTCTGACAGAAAAATGCCTTGGACTCTTCGACGCGCGACATCAGAGGAACGAGAGATTACATCTTGCTTAAGGACACATTAGAAAGAAGGAAGAGAGAGAGAAAAAAAAGGAAAAGATTCACACGTTAGAAAGAAGGAAGAGAGAGAGAAAAAAAAGGAAAAGATTCACACGTTAGAAAGAACGAAGAGAGAGAGAGAAAAAAAGGAAAAGATTCACATTAATTTCCAATGGCGGACGTCGATAGTCGCCGCCGTCATTGCGGCTAACTTCATAGAGACTGTTTTTAGATTATACATTCTTATTGCTCCTAGGGGCATTGGTCGCCCGTAGATTATAAATTAATTTACACACTATATATATATACACACGCGACGACGCATCCCTGACAAATTATGTAGTTACAGAAAATGCATCGCCCCCCCCCCCCCCCCCTCCAAGTGCTTCTATGAGAAAAAGAAAATATTTAAAGAAACATTATTAAAACACATTTTAAGGATCGCATTATTAGTTCCTATACTTGCGTGAATTTTAAATAGGGGATGCAAACGACGATATTCATTTGTTATTCTTGTCTCCAACGTTCAAACCAATTCGGATTATGTAAACGTGCGAACCATTGAAAGAGCAGAGAGGATGAGCGGAAACTCGAAGGACAAAAATTGACAAGTCCCGACGTATCCACGTGCATTGAACGTGGATCGGTATGAAATCGTCCTCCGAAAGTGACGTAGACGAGATCTGTAACAATAAAGCAAGTTGGAACAAAGAACAATGCATTTAAATGACATTAGAACAATAGAAAAATCAACCGTGTCCTTTTAAATGTTTTTCCCTTCTCCAGTCTTTCCCTTGAAAATTCAAATTTACCGCCGAATCCCCACCGGACGTGGAATAAGCTGACTTGCTTCCATCTTTCATTATACAAAGAACATAAGATCGTTTATTAGATATAGATATATATATATATATATGTGTGTATATATATATATATAATATTTATAATATATATCAAGTTTTACAAATATTATCACACACTTGTTATGAATGTTTTATCGTGGAGCGATGAAAAGGGATTGATCGATAATAGCCAAATTTTTCTTTTTCTTTTTTACACAGACATAAAGAGAGAGAAATTTTTTCTTGGGTTTTCTTTTTTCCTCAAGTCCGTAAATTTTAACTACGACGAGGAGAAATGGGGGGAGGGACTGAATGTTATTACAAATGGACCTGGTCTCTTAGACAATACCGTATATAAATATAGCGAAACGTATTCCGATAGTGGCAATCATATATAAAATAGCCCAGTGTAAATAGAACGGCGGTGTCTTGCTTACAATATATATATATATATAACATAATAATTACAAATACTACGTGAAACTCGGCAAAGGCCGATCGCGCAAAACTAAATTACCATAATAAGATATAAAGCGACCGCGAGAGGAGACAGACAAGTGAGTGAGAGAGTTAAAGAAAAAAAAAAAATGTAATTTCAAAATAATAATAACAACAACGACGACGACGATGATCAAGTGAAATATTATCGACAGGCTCTTATAAATTTTGTTTTTGTGTTTTTGTTTTTTGTTAAAAAAAGAAAAAAGTTTTAAGAACAAGAACGACGAGAGCCAATCGCAAGTACAGCCTCTGGCCGACGACTTTTTTACGATCAATAAATAATAATAGCGATTGTATATAGATAAATATTTATATATATATATATAATATGTTTATGTATAAACTAGGCTAATTATACTTTTGTGGTAAAATTTTGTTTCATATTAGGCCTCGAGGCGTAGGCCGCGCGTGCATATCGAATCGCTTTCTCGATGCCGTCTCGTTACGTATCTTATATTAATTATTAATAATTAATAATATTTTAATTGTATTTAATAACGCATACCTATCGTACAAGCTGTCTTTTCCCTATTTTGTATCTTGTCACCGTGTCGATCATCCTGATTCCCGTTAGCATGATTTTCGTGTAGACTTCGAAGAAGCAAAGTCAACGGTTTCGAATTTTCGATCTTCGTTTTTGCTTGTTTCTCGAAAAATTTTGACTGGATGACGAGGGGCGTCGAGAAAAGAATAAAAAAAAAAGTGCGTAAAATTCAAACATATAAAATTGCCTCCTTTGCCTGTCTGTCAAAAAATTAGTCTTTCTGTGCGATTCATACCCTGTGGCTGGATGTCCATCTTGGTAATATTTATATATAAATCGACGGATATGTATCGATGAATATTGGCAGTGCGACGAGGGGGATATGAGCCGCATGCGAGGCGTCGCTACGCATTTACCTCAATCCCAAAAAAAAAAAAACCTGTCGGAGTAATACTCAGAGAGTCGAAGTCCGGTGTCTTATAGATTTCTCTGTCTGTCTTCGCACTTTTCACGTACTTGCCGTTAAACAAGTTATTCTTACGAAGCAACGGAAAAAGGGGGATTCCCCCGCGATAACTCGATAGCTTTACAAGAGAAAGAAAAAAAAATATATGTAATACACATATATAATATATGTACATGTAAGTTCGTTCCAGTGAGATCGTAATACTAGTGCAACAACCTTAAACGGATAGAAAAAGAGAGAGAGAGAGAGAGAGAGAAAAGTACGATTTTTGTTTTCTTTATCTCCTTTTCTTCAAATCTTTGTGGAAATTTTGAATAAAGAAGCTGCCGCAATGTGTCGTAGGGTAACCGCCGTTCACCAATGGATCCTCAGAGACTTTCGTCCGGTCCCGAAATGCTCTCGGGAGAAAGAAAGAGAAATAAGAGATAAGAGAAAAAAAAAGAGAGAGAGAACAAAAAAGATATAATTCTCTACCTTCAGTCAAGAATATCCTGAGAGCCCGTGGTTCCTGGTCGTGCGAATCCTTTCTCTTTTTCTTTCAATCCTAAGCGTAAAATATGGCAGTCGTTCGCTTCCCTAGTTCAACAATTCAAAATATCCCTAATATTATATCAAATGCGTATCGCGTGTCTTATGTACAGGGGGGGAGCGGGAGGGAGGGGGGATCTGGAATTAAAAAAAAATTGGCCAGAAGACCAAAACGACGGTCACCTCGCGTCACCGTGTAAAAAAGGGCCGTCGTTATTTAAAAAAAAAAAAAGCCTAACTAAAATTGTGTCCCGAATGCTTTTCACCGGGAAGTAGCTTTGCGATCGTTCGACAGCTACTCCAGGATACGCTGTATAGATATAATAGTTAATAATAATCTTATTATGTATATATATATATATATAAGGGAGAAAGGGAGAAGTTCGTCAGGCCGTTTTGTCGCACGACATTAATTCTTACCTTAAAAAGCTTTCTTAATATAGCCGCCACGCGTATAGACTACTAACTACTAACGATTGGCAAGTATTTAACTCCTTGAGTTACGTTTCCGCGTGAACTGTGCAATTAGTACCTTCCCTTTTGTATCATTAAACTTTCAGAGCTTTATCAATAATGATCGCAATGTCTCATCGGAGAGTTATTTCTTGCCTCGCGTATATCGCTCTCCCATGCTCTAAATCGGGATGGCACGTTATTTATCTATCTTAGGAACACAATCTAGCATTCGAATTCCGACGCTGTTATGGCATTCAAGTCCTTCATCAGTCCCTCCAGATTCGCCATCTCCTGGTTCAACTCCTCGGTGCTGTACGACGGCTAAAATGGAGTATACAGAAAGATGAATGAATCCGTGGCGTGATAATTAATTAAGATAAATAATTTATCTTTATTACTTAATAAGAGATTCATTACCTTCAATCGTTCCACCTCGTCGGGCGTGTGAGACGGATTTGAAACGGATGCCAGACGGTTCTTTGTCAATTGAGAACCGGAACTCGGTATTTTCTTGTACGGGCTACCGGAAACCGTGGGTCTTACCGTGACCTGGGACACTGAATAAATAAATATAGTAACAATTGTTTACTTAACCTACAATCTATCTATTGAACTCTTAAGCGTGACGTACCACCGTGCTTTTGCTGCGCGGGTGTCGAGGGTGCTGACTGCGGAGGTGGTGCAGGGACACTGAAACTCTTCAGAGGATGACCCTGAAGTCTCTTACCGCTACCACTAGGCTCTAGAACGGGTGTACTGGAAGTAGCTTGACTTCCGCCACCGTAATGTCCAGGAGCGTACTGACCACCCTGGGCGTAGGGTTGTCCGCCAGGGCCGTAAGCCATCTACAGGAGCAACGGTGAATTATTGGCATTTAATGAGCACGACCTGGTAACTGTGATACATGATATTATTATCGTACCTGATTCTGCAGAGGCTCGTAGGTGCTGGGTACGTTGCAGGAATCCGGGCTGGACTCCGGCGTAGGCTCCAGGGTGACATGAGCACGGTTAAGACTGTACTGCGTAGCCATACGAGGATACTGCGACGTCCTTACCGCAGGAACGTCACCACAGGAGCCGAGTATAGCAGGCTGGGATATGCTACTGTTCACGATAGGCGTAGCCGTGGCTATAGCTGTAACAGACACAGCTAGTCCTGACCTAACTCAATACTCTGTAGTATGGAATGGAAGATTATATCTATAAAATTAATTAGCAAAAAGCAACCAATCAGCAATCTGTTTTCTGACTTACGTTGATGTAACGGAGCACTGTCAACTGGAAGTGTAATGAGTTTAGGTTTATGGCTTCCACGACTGTGCTGTCTGCTCAGGGTCGAGCACTTCTCGTCGCCGTTGCCTGATGTTTAAGGAAGGCGCAATAAAAGGTGAAAAATCAAAATCAAAGCTACAGGCAACCAACAGATGATAATTGAAAGATAAATTTAAAAGATCTTCTGTGTGCGACTCAGTACAAAAAAAAACCTAACCTAAAAACCTCTGACACATTCGTATATCGCTTACCCATATAACTGGGCACGTAGGTTCGCTTGTCCAGGGAACTGGAATTCACGTGGATGTTCTCCTGACTGTATTCCTGATTGCCAGACCTGGGTAAGGTGTTACTCACGATACCGCTGGTCGAAGCTTCCCCGTTTATCGAGGACTTCTCCAGAGCCTTCAGTTCCATCTGATCATGATGGATCCAAAGGTCTGGTGGTTTTATGTTTATCTTTTGATTAGACTCCTTCGTGTACCTGAAGGTTAATAATGGAAGGATAAACGCTCTGGGTAATTTTAACAAAGCTTTTTATAATTGATTATGCCAATAAATAACGATTAGGCTGATCTTACCCTTTTTTGCGATCTGGAGTGTCAGGAGTTCTGCGACAGCATACCACCACGACCACCACTGCTATACCAGTGATAAGAACGATAGAACATCCGACTATTATATATATTAAAACGCCAGATAATCTTCCATCTGTAAGTTGTTATTATATTTTATTAATAATCTTCATTAAACTCATCAATATAATTTTTCGCACTGGTACTACTGTGCGATTAAACATCGACAGATACAATAGGTTAAAAACAGTGTCTTACCTCGAGCATGCAACTCGTCATAGAAATCCATGCCATTACCTGATCATAAAAATGAAAATAAAAATAAAAAATAGAACAACGAAAGGCGTAACGATCATTTGACAGAGAAAGATAAATAAAATATTGTCTTTTGCTAATTAATAATACAATGTGCTACTTCAATCACGACATTAATTATATTATTTCTCTTGTATATCAGTTATACTTACTCGGTGGTGTAACAAAGTGCTCGAAGGGACTGTGAAGACCAACTCCTTTGGAATTTCTAGCTTGTATTTTGAAAGTGTAATTGGTGCTGGGCTGTAGACCCTTTAAAATAAATTCACAACGATCGCCAACCAGAGCCTTGGCCATCCAGCTGGAATCCGGTTCCCTAGGCGTGGTCGTATATAGAATTACATATCCTGTGGAAGAATAATGATTATCGATTTACCCCACCAGATGGCAGGTTAGTTTGTTCTTGTATCCCATAAAGAGCTTTTTAATTCGAATGAACTTCTTTAATCACCTGTTATCAGGCCATTCGGTGACTTGGGTGGCTGCCAACGTATGATAACGGAATTTGGACGATCCTCGACACTTTGTATCACTGGTTTTTGAGGCGGACCTGGCGGTGCTTCCAGAGTTTGATTCACGACGACCATACTCCAGGGCGATTCGCGGTTTCCCTTTACTACCTTAACGGTGAACTCGTATTGCGTATACGCCTTGAGATCATTTATCATGCAATTTAGATCGGACGTGTTGTAATATTTGTAACGCGGATTGCTGCTGTGATGATTGCTGGTGTAACGCACCAAGTAGAATCTCTTGTCGGTAATGTACTGGAGAGGACAATTGAGAATTGAGGTTAGTTGGATAATATTTTTAATGTCACTGTGGGGTAATTATCGTTACCTGACTTTTTGATAACGTCATATCCGTCCAGTAGAGTACTACCGTTTTGTCCGACAATACAATAGCCTTGAGACCTACTGGCGGAATTAACGGTGCGGATGATTCCGGTACCGAACGCTCTGTAGTTCTTACATTAGCGTAAACCGGAAGTCCTTCGCCAGCCTCGTTATTTGCTTTCAGGGATATTACATATTCTGACATTGGATCTAAAAACAAGGAAGAAATCGATAGAGAAAGAAGGTAAAGCAGCAACTTATGCAGAAAGGATAAACCTTGTCAGTTTTGTGAAGTAGTATAAATTAATGTAAGTACCTAGAGAGTCTATGAGGAAATAACGCTGCTTCCCGTCTAAAGCCTGAGTATGACCATAAGGAAAGCCTTTTCCCCAGCTCAGAAGATAACCTCTAATTTTCACACTTTGATCCTTGGGCGGATTCCACCATACGGAAATGGAATCGGACATTGGTTTAGCTGGAAGGCATAATTGGTACAAGATAAAAATTTTGTTTACCATTAAATTGATCACATAAATTTATCAGGTATTTACTCACTTTTTATCATACTTGGTGCATCCGGTACTTTTGATTCGTCCAAGTCCTTCTCGTAAGTCTCAATGGTCATCCATTCGGTCCAGGGTCCTGTCCCATTAACATTGAACGCACAGATCCTGACCTGATAGACGACACGTTTTTCAAGATCAGTCAATAAATAAAGACGCTGATTCCCTTCGGTAGTCACTGTATTCGAATGAGATCTCCTATCCTGGCGTCGGTAACGAATTTTATAT
Organism: Calameuta idolon; assembly: GCA_030142285.1. Lineage (NCBI taxonomy): Eukaryota > Metazoa > Arthropoda > Insecta > Hymenoptera > Cephidae > Calameuta > Calameuta idolon. Next base: position 312,177 of record JARQSV010000737.1, on the reverse strand, counting down.
CCAGTTATCACACCGTTCTGACCTTCCAGAGGTGGCTCCCATCGAATCACTATACTCTGAAAGGTAATCGAAGGAAAATGGACATCAAGAACAATTGTGACAGTCATGTTATAATATTTTGGCTTACCGTAGAGCTTGCTGCCTCCAGTGTGAAATTATGTGGAGGATGCGTAGGAGGTGCACTATGTGTTCTTACAGTTATCTCATTAGTCGATGCACCACGTCCATTCTCATTAATAGCCTGAACCCATATATTGTATTCAGTAAATGGTTGCAAATTTTTCAGCTCTATCGTTGTGCTAGCAGTTTCCACAGACTGTTCTTCGCTCTCACCCTATATCAAATGGGATACAAGATGTATAAATTTATTTATACACTTACTCTAATATCACTGTGCAGATATAATTGTACCTCTATGTAGGACACGATGTACTTGGATATCCTTCCAATGAGAGCCTGAGGCTCTTCCCAGGTTAAGGCAATACTGTCACTTCCGGTAGCGTGTCCTTCCAAGTTAATAGGCGGATCCGGTACGATGGCCTTGAATTAAGAATACAATATAAATGAAAAAAGTTATTAATGATATATAGGAAGAATAGTGTGACTATTAAATATTTACAGCTTCGTGAGTGGTGACTTTTAATATGTCACTAGACAATCCTGCACCTCTGCTGTTGTGAGCGACAACCCGAAAGTGATAGGTGACACTAGGCTGCAATCCCGGCACCATAACCTCCAATTGTTTTTGGGTAACGTTTATAACTCGTTCACGCTGACTACCATCCTCCTTGTAGTAGACGTTGTAGGCTAGTATGTCGCCGTTACTGTTCTCGGGTTCTTGCCAATGAAGAGTTACGAATCGTGCAGAGACTATGAGGAGGCTAAGGTTCCTGGGTGCTGAGGGTGCGGTACCCTCTATCGAATCCAGACTCTCGGTGTTGTCTAGAAAATGGGGTTTCGGATTGTAAAGGAAATTGGGATTACCGATCGACCCAAGATAATCAGCTGGATCGTCGGATGGACTTATGGTCAGTGGAGGATTTGGTGTGAACGCAGACTGTGTGTGTCCAAGAAGTGTGCTAGGATGCTGCCAGGTGTTGTTATAAAGTTGACGATGAAGCAATAATCTCTTTTGTGGAGTTGTTGATTTTGGTGTTGTTGTTTTGTGGGATAATGATTTTTCTATAGGATCGTTAGTTGATCATGCATTGAGACAGTTACGGAAGGAAGAAAGAAAAGAATAAAAAAAAAAAGAATAAGAAATTATAAAATAATAACTAAATCATAATACAGAATAACAATCTTAGGGGTATTTTTTGAAAAGCGAAGATAAAATAAATCCATAAAGTACATCATCTAAAAATTCATTATTCTCTAGTAATATGATTTTTCTTACTCGGTTGATTTATTGTTAATCGTGCTGAAGCTTGGATGCTGCCTGCTGGATTTACTCCGATACATTGAAAAATTCCAGCATCTATTGGGAGAAGACCATTGATCCTCAGATTGTACCTAGGATTTACAAGAGTATAAAATTAATTGTTCATCAGGTTTCGTGATACTTCACAATTCAGAGAACAATAATGCCTACCCATTAACCAGCTGCCAATAGGCACTCAGGGTGATGCGTTCACCATTTTTGAGCCAAGTAACTTTTGGTTCTGGCTTACCATAGATCTCACATTCAAATTCTAAATCCTGATTCTCATTAGCTAATTTGTCTTCTGGTTTTCTTAAAAATCTTGGCGGTACTGAAATAATTAAAGGGCTTGTAACGTGAATTTAAAATACTTCGAGTATTCTAAATGATATCTTACCCTGAACGTTCACTTCGGCAACCGCGTCCTGAGTGTCTACGTCGTTCTCGGCTCTGCATTGATAAGATCCATGATCCATTTCTTGGATATTAGATATCATGAGACTTGATGCTGCGATCCTGTGATACCTATAGAATATAAATCATGCGTATCAGTTCCACAAACTTAGATCAGGTCAGAATTTCATTACAATAAGTCAGGTTTCAGGTTGGCTTACCTGGAGTCAAGTTGAGCCAGATCGACAGCGACTCCATCCTTGAGCCAGAGAATCGTCGGTCTGGGATTCCCATTAGCTGCGCACTCCAGGGTCACAGTAGAACCTTCCACGGCCACCTGCTGCGAAGGTTTGGCAATGAATACTGGAGCGGTAGTACCTTGGTCTGCAATTAATAATTAATGATTTTCCGGATGCCTGTAATAACAAATCACCATTTTCACATAAAGTTCTTATTTTTAACTTACCAATATCACTGGGTAGTAATGCGAGTTGCGCTTTGTTGCTGAGTCTAAATTGTCCAAACCCACTGGCATTGCACCTATAAGACCCAACATCTTGTGGCTGAACTTCGTCAATCTCCAGTGCGCCTAATTAGATTGGGAATATTTTATATTACATAATAAACCCAAAAATCTTGAGGAATGGATCACATAAAAGATTAGAAGGACTGCAGGATATTCATTACCTGATGGTAAAACAGTCATACGAGTCAGATCCAGCAACAATGGATGCTCATCTTTGAGCCACTGAATAACAACAAAACTAGAAGTGGATGGAACTGCACAGCTCAGATAAGCAATTTGTCCAGGATAGACCATAGTATCTTGAGGTTCCTTTTCAAATCCCGGCAAGCCTATTGAGAATAAATTATTAGGTATCTGAGACAGCCAGCAACTCGATGATCAAATAAAAAGAAATACTAACTGGCAAGTATTATACTGGCTGGCCGGGACAATATAGCTCCAAAAGGATCAACACTAGCTAAACACCTATAGTTGCCAATCAATTCCGGATTCCCTGGATAGACACTACTAATATAAAGAGACCCATTTGCTAGCTGCGATCTGCAATAATGAAAAATCAGACATATAACAAAAGTTTGCTTTACCAACCACATTCAGATAGAAAGAATAAAAATTCAATTCAATCAAAAACCCACCTATAACTGTCTCCAATAAAGTTAATCGGTTGACCATCATCAGTGCGCCAGTGAATAGTAGGCTGTCCATAGATACTCTTGGCATTGCAATCAAGACGTGCTGCACCACCCAGTTCAACAATGACATCCTGAGGCTCAACGGTGAAGTGTAAACCACCAGCAGCATCAACTGAACAGTAACAGAATAAACAATAAGAAACCTACAAACATTGCACTCAGAGAAACCCATTGTTATTATACAAATCAAATAACTGCACTTCGCATTCATCCATTTCAAAAGGTTCGCAAAGCAAACCAGCAAGGCCACCGATCCAACAATAATGCCTAGGGCTAACAGATGTTAAACTAAGAACATTAATCAAGAAACAGTATAATTCATAGTCGAGCAGTGTTGTCAATTACTCTGGCACCCCAGTGACTTCCTGGCATCAGCAGATGGTTGCAGGTGCAATAAACTTGACTTGCCAATTCACTGCCAAACAATATAACCCCATAGAATTAGCACAGGATGAAACGAGCTGTAGAAACCGACCCACGTACATTACATTAACATGTTGCAAATACATCAAGTACGTCGTCGTACACCCACGTATGGCTGCTGTACACAGAAACCATCCCCTACAGAATCTCAGGGTGTGTGTGTGGGGGGAGAGGAGGGTTAACGATCAAGCAGAGACCCAGCCCGACCCAGCGGACGGACTATAAGCTATCAAATTTCGAGGCTGCGTACCATGACCCATTCGAAACGCACGTGTGGGTGCGAGGGCCCAGGAAGGGTCCGTAGAAAGGAGGAGGAAACAAAAAGGGCGGCAAACAAAGGGCCAGCCAACCCCAAGGGCAAATTCAACAGCATCCCTCGAGGCAGCGAACCATCCCTTAAGCCTCTGAAGTGAGAGAGAGAGAGGAGACAAACAGGAACAATGGCGTAGGATCGAATCCAATGGAATCCATGACGATTCAGGTCTATCGCTCTTCTCTCTATGTGAATTCGCTCGACCTGTGGTAAAGCGTGAGACTCTTGAATTACGTCTGAATGCCTATAATTCCAGATTCAACCAAGAATTTGATATATAACAAACGATCACTGAGTTTCGCTACTTATGGCGATACTTTCTTCTTCGATCTCTGCAATAAGCTTAACACCACTGGACACTGGCTGAACCGTTAAGATAGATCGTAGTATCAAATAACGAGTATAATCAAGTAGGGCGTCACTTCAAGGAAGTACATAACTCGATAGTTAAACATGATTAACCAGTCTCATCGCGCGATGTAACAATAAAAGGATTTATTATACAAATTTATACTACGGACGGAGTTTCTAAGGCGCGAGGATAAATGAACACGAGGTTGATGCATTAATGCTCTCTTTGTTCCTGAACACGGAGTGTAGCCTGGCGATCCTAGTAGGGGAATAGAGAAAAAGTATAGAAACAAGAGGAAAGAAAAGTTATTCCCTAGATAAAAAGGGGTTTTTTTCCCCCGAGTGAAGTTTCGCGCCTCGTTGCCCGCGGCAGACAGTTCGGCGCGTTGAATAAGAATGAGGATAAGATTGCGTGAAAGAGAGACAGCGTGATGCCGGTAAAGCTCGTGAATAAGAGTATTAAAGAAAAAGAAAGAAAAAGAAAAAAAATAGAAAAGACAGAACAGACATGGAGAGAATTCGTCGCTCGTAGAAGCGAGATTCAAAATAAAATAAACGTGCAACCGTTTGATTTACGGTACCGAGCGTCAACCTACCGCACGGCATACCGAAATAGACCACATAGAGACTATTACGCCGTATGCACCGTGTAAATATACCGCGGTAACACAACTACCGTGAATACACATATGTGTACGTATGTGTAGTCCTAGCTTGGCATTTATCGGGTGTTCACGAACGTTCCCAGCCGTGCGACAACGATCACAATACTTGCCAGGTAGAAGAAAAGAAAAGAAAAGAAAAAGAAAAAAGGAAATAGTTCAAACTCGAAACCGCGGCGATTGCCTACGTTACCGACGGAGGGTCGATAAAACAGACGAGACCTAAAAAGGAAACGAATCGAGTGAAACAGGAAAGAAATAAAGATCAGTGACCCAATAACGTATTAACTTCACCTGGACTGTAAGAAGAAAATGTATAAAAAAAAAAATTCGTGACTGGTTACAAGCTTTCCGCATTAAATCAGCAGGAATCGATGCTCGTGACGATCCCGGGATACGTTTTACCTGGATCTACGTGACTCTACGTGGGGCTGGGCGATCGCGGAGTCGAGGGAGAATGCTAAAAAGTGTGGTAAAAGTGGCCGACACGTGACGAACAGAGCGTGAAGGCAAAAGGAGGTAGGGCCCCAGGAGTCTGGTCTACGGGGTGTCCCCATAAATACCGATAAACGTCTAGTAAGCTTGACAAAGTGAGGGTGGAACTGCAATAACCCATCGGCAAGGGACAATTAATCGTACCGGGATAAATTTCTTAGGTCGTTCTAAGGATACGAGTCACAAAGAAGAACCTAGAAAAACGTTAAAACTCGAAATTACACACTAGAAAGCCATAAACTAAAATTCGAGAAGAAGAGTATCGTGCGATTCGTCTGTAAAAAAATCGATGAAATCAAGAGTCTCATTTAGCTCCAATGAGTTTCGACGCAGCCTGAAATCAACAAGATAAAGTGGCATCCATGTACGTACGTACGTCGGATACGCGAGCATTGAATTCGACTGGCAGTAGACACTAGCCAGGGTAGGGAAGGTGCGTAAACTACAGCGTGGGCGATAAAACCGGTAAAGTTACAGCTTACGAAATACTGTCCAGCTCTAGTCTGATATATCCACAGACATATTTTCTATAAGGTATTAAGAAACTTCTTTTTTTTCTTCTTCTTCTTCTTCTTCTTAAGAAACCACCAAATTTCTCGTACCCAAAGTGAATCCCCAGACATAACCTTTTACGGTGATGTAAAGTACTAACTAAGTAAAAAAAAAAGGTCTTCCCAGGTTCCTCAGGGTCTAGAAATCAAATAATCAAAACAGATTGCTCGGTAAGCCTGCAACGTATAAGAGAAACGCACCGTTGAAGCGAGATCGATCCGTGACGACGTCGACGTCGTTCCGCGATACGTTTTTCGCGAGCAAGCTCGCCCCACGACAACGTAACTGTCTTTAATGAATCTTTAATGGAAACGATGAGTTCGCCCATGCTCCACGTACGTACATACGTTAACGTTCTTCTCTATACAACAGCAAGGATGTAACTGTAGATACAGAAGCCAGTGTATATCGTTTGTTAATGGAGTATATTGTTCAGGGTTGCATTGAAGACAGGACAAAGTAGTCCCCTCCCCATCTATGCCATCCACTGAATTCCATCAATTTATTACTGCTTTATCGAGGGCACTGGACTGTCTGCTGTTTATTGAAAGACAGAGGGATGCTGGATGACGAAGGCTGAACGTACGTTAACGTTGCGACGTAGAAAATTGAAGGAGGAGTCACTGACAAAATTTTTGGGCGTAGATCAAAGTAAGACCAATTGTACGCGCGCACCCTGAGTCACCCACTCGGAGAGATTCTATTCGCCACCCTCTCTGTGGAACCGGAGGCTCACCAGCCCTCCGTTGCTCTCTGTTCTCGTCACTGACTACCCGCTAACTCCTCTCTCTCTGCATCAATAACAGCCAACCGATGTGCAGAGGCTCTCAATTCCAGTATCGCCCACGAGGTACGCCCCTCTATCGATGGCCTGTTTTCTCTTCTATCTGGGGGTTGGATCACTCACTTATTTTTACTTTAGGTGGTTGTTGTTGTTCCTGTGAGATGTAAGTATGCTGGGACTCGAGATTGGAGGTTATGTTATTGGGCTTTTGACACTGTGGGAGACACTGAAGGAGATGGATGCGTTTTTCATATGAAGAGCTTTTCTGTAGAAGAGTTCCTGGCGGGAGAATGGAGAGGAGAAGGCTCCTCGAATTACCAACCGGTAATTTCCTATGGATTCACTCTTATGTTCGCTCTCTTCATTTTATTTTTCACTTTTTTTTTTCGTGTTTTTAATTACACTTTTAAGTGTATCCGGTATCTCGTATCGGCCTCATGTAAACGTATAAACAGCAATGGCCTCTGTGTTAATAAGAAGAACACTGACTGTAGGTGTGCTGAGGAAACTTTTTTTTTTTGTGAAGGCTGCTTATCACGATGAGTCGAGAGTCTCAATATTGTTCAATTTGCACAAGAGGAAACGTAGAAAATAGTTGCGTGGCGATTAGCGAGGACGAGGAGTATACTCTGGAAAGGAAGTAGGATATTTGCACAACATTCCATTGTAGATTGTCTCATTGTGCTCCGATGACTGATCAGAGAAATGTGGAATGGATACTTCCAGTAACTATATTTTCCCTTGAGGATTATGCGTGGAAATTAGCTATGTATTTCTGACAAGTCGAGGAAAAAAGATCATTCACGAGCAGGGTCCCTGACCCTGAGAAACAGCTATTGATAAGATCTTATCTGACCAATAGCTAATTAACAAAGATCATGGAGGTCATTCATGTATTTCCAAGTGAGGCCAAGGATCCCAGATTATTGGTATAACTAGTAACTGATGCTAATTACAGTTACGCAGGATCTATAGATGCATATAAATAGCCTATCCATATTGGCTCTACATACATATATACATCCCATGAAGTAATTCCTATTTAATCCTATCGATTTCAAATGGCACAGGGTGATACCAAGCCAGATAAGATAGGCTTGTTTATACACACCTAATGAGAACTCTATATAAAACTTTTCATGAAAATCAAAGGCTGTAGTCTATTATATATCTGGAAGATGGAATCTAGTACCTAGATCCAATCACAACCATCATCCCTGTCAAAGAGATATGATTTATGACAGATTTCAAAGCGTGAAATATAAATTGAATTATGAAAAATTAACCAAGAGCAGGGAAATAGCTGTGGGTGTAGAAAGGCAATGGTAAGCAGTAACAAAGAATCTCTAGATCGTTAAACTGGCAACTCATTAAATCTCTGAGCTTGTACTCGGTGCGAGTAATTAATCCAGAGTAATGAAAAATTGAATAGAATAAAAGAAACTGCTTAGGCAGCAACAATATTTCCAAGGGCTTATTCAGAAGTGTATGAACATACGTGTTAGTAGATTTAAAACAGACACCAGTAACTGGAATCTATGAGGCTGTAGGGATGAGGGATGAGAAAAGATAAAGACGAAAAAAGAATAAGAGAGAGGAAAAGTTATAAGAGAAAAAAGATAAAAGAGACGCTAGTGCCCTTCCGTCATGGTCAGACATTATCCCCGTGGAACATACAGCACCTGTGACTTAAAGGACTGATCTTAGCTATAAATAACAGGAAACTCAATAGTGTGTGACTGAACGATAATAGCAGGGTAATTAAATAATCGGAGTAAAGAATTTCTATCCTGTTGGGACTTACCGGGCCTCTGGACCAATGTCAACAAAGCGAATGGAAGTAGAAGAACGCGCGGCTCCATTGGACCAAGCGGGTGTCACAAGGCGGATTCCTGTTTTGGAATTAAATGCACTTAACCCTTAACCAGATCACTGGCTTATCACTTATCAATTGATTATCACGTCACTATTCACCATCGTGCACTAGGCACTGTAAATGAACTCGCTAACGTCATTTTTTTAGGCACTTCACTTGCGACAACGCGTTATACTTTAACATGGCTAACCGACGAGTAAACACCTCCACATTGTCTGGATTCGCTACGCGCACTAAAATTCGAGTATCAAGCTGCACCAAACTGGACTCATTGACAACAGCGCTGATACGGAGAAA
>JARQSV010000737.1:254982-292071 GCA_030142285.1 Calameuta idolon | reverse complement strand
TACCTCTAGAAACTATTCTGCGTGGAAGTAAACTAGGCTCCACTGCACCAAGTTCGCCAATACATTCTCCATACGCTAGACGGATATTTTCATTCTTGTCCTGACATCCGGCTAGGAGGTGATCTAGCAGCTATAAAAAAAATATGTCTTGATTAGCAATTAATTGATTGACAATCAAGGTGACAAAGCATACCTCGACGATCAGAGGATGCACGTCTGTGTCATTGAGAATTAATTCATTGATGCTGGTGCGATGCTCTGCTAAAAATTTTTGCAAATGTATTAAAGCTTTCAAACGGACTTCCTCAGTCTCGTGGGTTATCCTTCTGAGCCATAATTTCAAGTTTTCTTCCATGCTCCTGGGTCTGCGAACAGTAATAATTGCTGATACACTGTAAAAATGTAAAATTAAATTTCTAAACAAGAATTGGCTTACATGGCTTTCTTCGAAAGATTCCTCACAATCTGTGATACATTCTCAGTGGTTTTTATGTCATCGATGAAGAATAATTCAGCAATATTGTCAGCAATCACTCGCTTATTCTCAACTATGAGATATTCCAGCATTGCGTTGACTTTGTCTGGATAAATTTCCAGCAATGTTATAAGTGACACGCAGATAGTTAAAAGAAGAGGACCCAGGTCTCTCATGAAGACACTGAAACAGTTAAAACCTCTAATTAAAATAATCTCTTGAGATTCTAGGTGAAGCGAAACGAAGTTATAAATACTTGTGAAGAAATGCGTCCCAAGCTTCGCAAGCCAGTCGACGAAATCCTGGTCGTTTGAAACTAAGTGAAGTACGTAGAGTAGCCAAAATTTTATATCTCAATGGCGTTATGTGACTAGGACCCATAAAACGAATTAGTACAGTCAGTGATACCAGTGCTGATTGCTGACTGTATTCATCCGAACGTGGACCAAGATTTAAATCAAGATTTACCAGGACACCATGGAACCGAGGACTCAGGTAAGTCGCCTAATAACAGATTTGACCAAGACAACATAAAAAAAAAGATTAAAAAAAATCATTGGAAATGATTAAACAATATTTTTTATTACTAACCACGCTTTCCTGGTTATCGAATTTTCCTGTGCATTCTAAATCGAACTTTGAAATCATCTCCAAGTACTCAATGACTTTGTCTACGTCCTTGTGAAAATTCAGCAACAATTCGTTGAATATACCCTGTTCAGCGATGGCAATTCCATAAGAAATCAATAATGATCTAAGAATTTATAATGTATAATTCAATTGATTGATTTACCATGAAAGATCGAGTAGTTAAGTCAGCTATACTCGTTTCAGCAGATTCAGAAATTAACTTGAAACACTTTGCGCCAATCAGGCTGGATTCGTTTAACAGTACGTGAGGGCAGATATACTGAAGTATCAAATATAAAAGATTATTTAACAATTGGAATTCTGTCATGACTTAAAGATTCTTATTCGTACTTGAAAGTATTCAGAAAACATCTGCTTCTCGTCCATCGTTATAAGCTCAGCAATATCATGAAGAAGTGGACTGGCTTTCGGTTCTTGGACGATCAATGGCAACAAGAAGCACACAGCATGGTGTCCATCTTTTCTTAACAATTGTCGAGATCCTTGAAATCCTATACACTTGGCCAGACGATGAAGAGTTGTAGCCATGTTATAAGAGTATTCGATATAATTATAAACAGCACTCTTCATGATGAGCTGAAATTACAATGGATCGGTTGATAAGAATACAGTTTTGATTGTGCTTGAAAAGAGAAATCTATGTGACATTGTTTACTCTTAGAAAGTCCTTCTTGTAACGAACGTATAAGGACTTGAGGGAGACTTTTCTAGATTCTGCAATTTGTTGATAAGCCATCGTAGCTAAGGCAATAGCTAAGGAACTGGAATTTGGGTGAAGTATCGTTGTCAAGAATACATTAAGTGTTCGCCTCTCTGTCAAGTGACAAGGAATCCTGGAAATAATGTTATCAATGTTATTCAAGAAGAGGTTAAATTCATTATTACTTCAATTCTTATTACCTCACAAACTCTCTAGCCGTATCCAGAAGTGTCTCATGTATAGCAGTGTTAGGTAATTCCAGAGCCTTCGTTAAGGTATCTCTCATAATTGCAATGATCAATTCTACAAAATCCTCGAGATCACTAGGGATGTTATCTTCTAATTGGATTTGAATGTTTTCGTATATGTCATTAAAAATGTAGGACAATGTTATTTTATTCTGAAATATTGCTCCCATAACTTTTGCAAGATTCCCGCGAATCTCATCATTCTCGTCGTGGATGTACGTGGACCACAAATTGGTTGTTTCAATGGAATTGAAGGATTTCGCGTGATTCGAAAATCTTAAAAAGTTCCTTGACATGCACACACGCACTTCAGTGAAGTTTGAAGCGAGCAATTTTAAATATGGTTGGAGAAATCTGTCACAGCTGTTTCGAACCTTAGCGAATTTTCCGGAAACGTTGCTGGATATTTTATCACAATCTTTGCAAACGATTATCCACTGTGTATCGTGGCGCGACTGCCTGATAATTTTAGGAAAAATAATAATTAATATATAAATACGGATATCGTTATTTAAAGTTAATATAAATTCTCTTACCTCGCTATACGAGCTCTTCCCGACAGGAAACAGACTCCGTGACCCAGAACATTCGCCAGAGCTTCCTGGAGCTTTTGTTTCTGGGAATTCAAAGCGTAATTTAAAATGTTCTCGTTTATGTCTTCCAGGTTTATCTGAGGATCCCTTATAAGCAGTATCGAGTTTCTGAAATCAAATGTACCTTTCAGCGTCCATTGCTCTTATTATATTATATTTAAATTATATTGTAATCGTGTTGCTTACTGTATCGCAGCTACGGCCAGTTCCACTTCACAATTAGTTACACAAGTACGTAGCAATTCTATTCTCCAATTTCCAGTTCCAAATTCACAGATAATTTCAATGTACTTGACCTTAGTAGCGACGTCCAAGGACTTCGCCACGGCTAATGTACTCTTGTCGATCTTTAAAACTGAAGGAAGATCCTTAGCCCAGGGCAGAGCCAGGACTTCCTGAATCTTCAGTCTATTGGCTTCCCGATGAGCCATCAGATGCACCAGGTTCTCGAAGACGGCCTTCTTTGCGTGGTTACTCTCACTGGATAGCGTATTCAGGAAGTTTTCCAGGATGCGTTGCAAATCGGAGCCGTATAGCTGTACTCGAATGTTGTTTTCCGTTAGCCAGGAATCTAATAGTCTGGATGATTCCAGAATGCTGTAGGATTTGTCCAACTTCCTAATATCAACGTTCAACATTAGGAACTTCTTCAAGGCATTCCATAAATCACTAAGTTCCGATACGTTTATCATTTCTTGCACTGTTGTTGTAGCTATTTTTATTTCTTCATAAATAAAGTAGATTAGCACTCCTGCGAAGCTCTAAACATATGTAAGGGTAAGAAATTGTGTTACATTTAAAATACTGCTGCGTACTCACAGAACTGTATTCCAAGTATCGAATGAATTTTTGTCTTTTCATACTGTCACAGGGTACTGGATACTTCAAGAGGCATTCTTTGATTTTTTTACAGGCTGCCACTTCGAGAGACTTTAATCCTGTGAGAATGTTGTACAGTTAAATTCGGCTTGTTCTATAAAATAATCATTAGACTCACCGGTTAAATTATCGTAGTAAATCATATCGATAATCTCCAAACAAAGATCCATTATGCTCAAAGATTCATTGAGATTATTAATGAATTTTATCAGAACTGTGGAGAAATGGGATAGAGAATCAGTTGATAAATCTCCAGATGTCTTCCAGGCTGGAATCGTTTTGGCAATTTCAATTGTGTAATTGATCAAACTGATTCGATTCTATAAACGATGACATTACAATAATAATTATTCACACAGGATACTTATTGTTTATAAATTTAAAGTACCTTGTTCCCATCGTTACAAAACTTTACTACTTCTGTAGCTACATCTAATGCAAAGACTTTGACCTCCGGTGCTGACTTTCCCAGGATCCTGAATATATTATCCCAGAGTTTTGATCGATCCCAAAGAGTTGCATCCGTTTTAAGAATTATCTAAAGAGTTAAAAGAATTTTTAAATAAACAGATCTACAGGAATAATGTGGCTATGCAAAAGATATAGTACTTTTAAAATTGAGACCAAGACAGATGATATTCTGATTCTTAATATTTCTACAGGAAATGGAGTGAGGTCTAAATTTTCAATGGTTACGTCACTTTTTGGTTTAAACTGAGACACAACAATGCGTTCTGGCTCGGATCGGTCATCATTAAAATTCAAGAGGGCTGGAAACAGAATATAATATTAAATTTAGAAAAAGGACCAAATGACAACAATTACAATACTTACCATCGAGAATTGTCATGTATTCCGATGTTATTCTATGAAACATAACAAGGTGATGACGATACAAAATATGTATAACACATGCCTGAACTTCTATGCTAAGCTGAAGAACATCATCGCTGACTGGAGAACCGATAATATAGAACATTGTTCCAAAAAGCCAAGTGGTAAAAGCTGTCAAAGTTAATCGATAAAAAGGAATAAACAAGTTATTACATTTTGTTATAGTAAAATTAAAATCATACCAGCATATTGTTCTTGGAATAAATCATAATTTGGTCCAGTGCCTTTGGGTGGAACCAAAATGTTTACCAAGTTCGATGAGCCTCGGAGAATAGATTCCAGCAATGATCTTAAGGTTTGCTCCGCAGCACTGTTACCCATATCAGCAAAAATCACTTTTATTGGATTATTGATAAACTGCCATACAGTTTCAGTGACTTTGACACTGTAAAATAAGAATTATAATATTGTTAACGTTTGTCACACTAATTTTACATGGTAAATTAAAATGTAAAATACCTGTTGCTAGTCTGTGAAGATTCTGAAACATCTTCCACTTCCATTATCTTCTTTTAATTATATCTCTGGTATTTAAATATATTACAATTTCTTGCCAAAGCTCTCATTCAGTTCTTTAGAAATTAAGTATTTACAGAATTAAACAATAAACAATCCCGCACATGTCTATGAAGACAGATTAGATCCAACGCATGGTAAATCAGAGAGAGACCATCTTTGAAAGATCCTGTAGACAGTTGAAGCCGCTTGAAGTAATGCTATAACCTGGTAGCTTGTTTGTTACGAGTATAAATTGAGTCTGAATAATTTTAATTGCTGTAAAATAAATGTTTTATGGTAAACAATTACAACGGTGAGAATTACAAGTAAGTAATTAGTGTTTCATTTTGTTCAAGCATCTCTTGTATGTAATATTATGTTGGATAATGGTCGGTGACGCTTGATGACTTAATAATGTCACTTCAAAATATTCTTAATTTTTTTTTTGCTTGCAGTATGAATTTCCTTTTTGGATGAAATTAATTTAAAAATGAGCGAAAGTGCCGCACCCAGCGAAATTTCCGAAAGCAACGGAGGACCTGAACCACCTGCATTTAATGGTGAAGCCGAGGATCATTCAAGTAAGTAGCAATACTGATTTTATATTACTTATTTAAATGATAATATATTACCTTTAAGAGGCATTCAGTATTACTTAATTTCCTTCTGATTCGTATATTGTTTCTTTATTACAGACAAATCTCCGGCTAGTGGAGAGGATAAAGCACCAGATTCGGTATCTGACAATAATATTAAAAAGAGTAACATTGTAACTGGTAGCGGATCTACTGGATCTGTAAATACTGTAAATCGTGGGAAAAAACGCAAGAAAGTTCCGAGGGATGCCACAGCACCTAAGCAGCCACTTACTGGTTATTTTCGGTATGAAAGTTATGCAAGATATTGATAAGAATATTGTACCGCACTACAGTACTAAATATCCTTTCAGATTTTTAAACGATCGAAGAGAAAGAGTTCGCACTGAAAACCCTACAATGCCTTTTGCCGAAATTACGAAGTTGTTAGCAGCAGAATGGAGCAGTTTACCTTCCGATCACAAACAAGTATGTTGAGCATGAGGTTCCGTTGTATCAATATATTTCTAATGTTCCTATGATCACTCACAGCAATATCTGGATGCTGCTGAGCAAGATAAGGAACGCTACAACCGCGAATTCAGCGATTACAAACAGACAGAGGCTTACAGACTCTTCAGTGAGAAACAATCGACAGAGAAGCAATTAGAAACCAAAAAAGAACGTAATGGAACAGAACCAGTGCCTGAACAAAACGTAAGTCGATAGACGTATATGCTATTGTAAGAAAGATGTACTGTAAAAAAACAAAGGATAACTTTCATACTTTAACAGGACGTTCAGCCTGAAAAAGATAACGATTTTTCTGGTTTCGACATTCCAATCTTCACCGAGGAATTCTTAGATCATAACAAAGGTGACATACATAGCTTTACATTTAATTCTTAAGAAATATATTTATTGTACAAAATTTAATGTGCTAATTGTCTTTACAAAATATCATAGCTTGCGAAGCAGAGCTTCGACAACTTCGCAAGGCCACTTCAGACTACGAAGCCCAAAATGCTGTGCTACAGCGACACGTAGACAGTCTTCACGCAGCAGTAAACAGATTGGAGTCAGAAACAAGTCAGCAGCGAACAACTAATCAGGCTTTGCAGCGCCACTTGGATTCACTTCGCTCCCAGATGGCTGGTTGCTTCGCCACAGTACCACTTCAAGGTTCTTATTATTTCCTTTCTCTTGTTAAAGTAGCTGCATGATTTTCCTAGATCACTTCGCTATCCGTTCAACTCACAATGCTTGAGGTACTTCTCTTGAAACCTTCAGTAAAATCTAGTCTCCTTGCCAGGAACTCACGAGGGTGCAACGTTACAGAACATTGACGATTACGTAGAGAGACTTGAGTCCTTGTTAAGTGGAAACGCAGAACCGTCTCTTAGGAATGCTGCTCGAAGTGCTATATCTCGTTTGGAGCTTATCGGATGACGATCACCTCCTGCAGCCACGACGCTGAAGCATCATCACCGATCACGACACTCTCATAGAAAGTGAAGTGAAATCTGGAAGAAGTTTATTTGTTTTATTATTTCTGAGGTACGCGCGACTCATTAACTGGATATTAATAATGGTCATTTATTATTTATCTATTGACATTTCACATTGTGAATTATAATTTTTCACAGCGCAGTGTTGTCTTTGAGTTATACAAATTTCATGATTTAGATCAGGAAGATGCTGTGCGAAGGACTTACTGTGTTAATAATAAATATCATTCTATCTTGTCAGGATCTTGCACGAGTCTCAATGAATTCCTTAATTTTTCCAGAAAGTGTCTGTTAACAAGAAATAATATTGTCAATCATTCACCGTAGCATTAATTTTATTTTATTTATACCTTAAGGATGCTACGTTTGTTTTTCCTTTTAACTTGGCATCGTAAACGTAACTTTCTATTTTGGGCAAAAGACCCCTTGCTAAGGCAGGACTTATCGATCCCAGGACCCGGACGAATTCAAAGGTAGATTGAGGAGGATTTGCCATCAAAGACTTTTCCACACTGCTGCTCAAAGCCTCTTGAAACTTATTTCTGTAATTAAATAATCCAGTCAAGTTAGTCATTAACTTACTTAATTAGATTACCAACCTGATTAAAAGATTTTCCTTGTAGTAGCAATTGCACATAACTTCCTTTATAAAATCTAGCGTCTGTTGCCTATGAGGATGATGTTCGTGAACCTTAACGTAACATCCAACAATGCGAGTTGTACAAATTGTTACGATTAATTCTATGACACAACTGTTATAAGCAGTGCCAGACTTCAGGACATGCCTTAGCAATAGCATTACCTGAAATTGGATTTAAAGGAAAGGTCAATCCTGATCACGCATCAGTCACATTCTAATAAATTGATAGTAAACGTACCAGGTAGCAGATCTTATGTGTTGTATTCTGAACAAAGGTAATAATAAAACTGCCAGAAAGTATTTCAAGGATGAGTCCTATGAACTCAGACTTAGCATCTTGGAAACACTTGAGTAGAGATTCAGATATTTTGCAGGTTCGTGACCCAGTGGTATCTGTTATCAAAAGCGGTAAATATCTAGCGAAAAGATCCCTGATTAGACCTTGCAAATATATATCCGCCCTCGCGTTTAAACTTTCCAATCCGAGTATCACAAGGGAGAATATTTGCTTGGCCATACTGATCACATAGGCGTGTCCTTCTGTTTCGTGTGGGAGAAGCGTACGCGCTATCAGATCTCGTAGCATATTTTTTGGCTAATTTTTTTAAGTAATACGATAATTAGTCAAACAATCAGACAGTTAAATCCATGGGAAACCTACCGAAGCATACAGCATTGGTGAACAACAGAAAATTAATGTACCGATACAACGGTATATCCAGATTGATAAATCAGAGTTTATGGATTCATCGGTGATTGGTCCAAGGATCCATTTGTGTACGTTATTGAAGTACAGGCAGAATTTATCATCGAAAGCAGCACGATCATGCTGATTCTAAAATTATTATTACTCGCAGAAATCTTCCAGTGGACTTTTGTACAGAGTAAAACGTCTTTTTGATACCTGACAGAGGGCTCGCTTCTTCATTAGCATCATAATGAAAAAAAAGATTGCTCTAGGACCACTTTGAAATTCCTGTAGTTCATCTGCAGTGGTAAACACTTTCTTTATCTGATCCATATTGGCCATGTACTTTCTCAAAAAGATGGACTGCTCGTGCGTTTCATCGTTATTTAGAATAGAGCATTTTATCCATGCCTGAAATGAAAGAATAATAAATATCATAGAGTTAAAAATAACTAATCAGTCATCACTCACCTGTATAATAAAAGTATCAAAATTATTTATAAGAACTCTCAAGTTCTTTATTTCCTCTTCCTTCTCCAGAATCAACGTAAGGTAAGCTCGTGTTATCCTAAATGAAATGTGATACAGTCGTGAAGATAAGAGAACCTAACACAGTGGTTCAGTACGGTAAGATTTACATTGTTTATACCTGATATCCTTTATCATAATGGACGTGCTGAAATGCTGAAACAGAGAAACTGCAGAGTGACTGTGCTTCTTCGCCATTGCAGGATGACGCACAGCGTGAAGAGTGAAGAGGTACGCCAATTCGGCAACACTTTCATAATACTGGCTTACTAATAAGAGATCAAAAACTAATTGACGAGCCCTGCCTGCCAAAAAGTTCCACATGGCATTCAGCATTCGTTCGATACCTGGGATAGACAAACAAATTGCAGTCTTAGAATACAAAATATGAAGAGTAAAAATGAATTGATGTTATCACCTGGATTTTCAGCTTTTGAATGTATGCATTTCTTAAAGACATTAATCATTAAATTAATCAGAGGGCCTGCCCTGTTCTTAGGACATTCCAAAAGATATCGATCGACCCAGCCATCGATGAAAGTGTACTCCTCAAGGTTCATCGATTCACTATTGCTCAGGATAACTCCCAGTACATCCACGAAGCTGGACATTATTGATCTAGTTGCTTCATCCTTACAGCAGCTCATTGCGTTTACCTAAACTTTCTTTACTGAAGCTCTGAATGTATTCTGTATAATATTCAGGTACGTACCACTGGTATACATGCCGCAGTGACTGTGTAATATGAAATTCTTCTTTCGTTGTATAATAACACAACTGCCAAATTTCCTTTCCAAATTAAGCTTCGCTGTTTAGTGTCACTGCTTGGAAGTTTTGATACTGATGGGAGTAACTTCAACATCATCGAACACTGTAAGATAATATGTTTGGCTGGGTAGAATAAAGATTTAAATGGGCTGTCATATGAACGAAAAAATATTGTACCACATTTTCTGTGTCCGTAGTGACAGCTAGTGTGAGAAATAAAGAAATAAAATTGTAGAGTCCAGGTGCGGAAAATTCTTTGACTTTACTCTCAGAAAACTTTGAGTATACGCGTCCTTTTATTTGATTCCAAACTTTTGGATCCTTCGTGCTGTAATTTCTTCTTAAGAAACTGCCTAGATGGCAGAACGAAAAATAATAAAAACTTTCATTTAACGTTAACTCTGTGCACTTACCTAGAAAACGCAAAAACATTCCATAACTGGATTCTTTATTCTGCTCAAAATTTCCTTCTATCCTTTCTTTCACTTGCTTGAGGATATCTGCTGGTGTTTTTCTGTAGGTTTTATTAATAGTTGTATCTTTTATTTGGAACAGAGAAAAAGGAAGTGACCATAGGATACTTACTTTTCTAAGGACACTGTCCAGGGTCCTGACGTCTGTATCAGGAAGGGTTGATCTAGTCTACGGTGAAAGCAATCCCATAGAAAATAAATAACTTGGAGCCGCGATTGCCACCATTCACTTATTAAAATTCTCAATAAAGGAATCATCACTTTCAATTCTTCATCAATGTCATCTCGTTCACCATCCTTTCCACCCTTGTTCACATAGTTCTTGAGGACCTTTTCAACTTGGTCATAGTTTGGTTTGATCTTTAAACGAAGGAGTAACAATGCAATAAATGAGCTCTGGAATTAAATTTAATTGCATTGTTCTTTTTTTTTTAATTACCCTAGCAGATCCAGAATCTAGATAGACACCATCGTTATTGTATCCGTATAACAAAGCCATGTGATAAATCATCCAAATGGAAAAGATTTCAAGATTCTTTACATCGGAGACTTCATTCAATGTCGTATTAATGTGATCCCAAAATGTCTGTATCAAAAATTCTGTTGGATAATCACTGTGGAATAAATTTGTTTAATATTTTATAGTACCTTGGCACTGGTACGTATTGAGAGATTGTCAATAAATATCTGTAGCATCAACCAAAGTTCGCGCATACATGTGCAGCTGTAGGGAGTCTTTTGTCTTAAATCTGCTAATGGAATCTAGAACATTTTTAATATAATACAGATTTGTTTTTAGGATTATAATCCTGATTGTTTATCATACCCTTTCAAATAACTTTATGGCTATATACATAAGATCTTTAATCACTGTTTCCAAAGCAGTATCGAGGTCAGGATTATTGTCAGAAGAATTTTTCCATGGCACTGTTCGAGAGTAGATAAGTGTTATGCATAGCCAGCGTAATTCTAAATGCATGTGATACATATGAAATTCTGGTTGCAAGCACTAGAAAATACATTTAACGTAAGCTTTGTTAATGTTTATATTTTTAATTGTATTCAAATAATTGTAAGACCTTGTTGCCTAAAGTGGAAGCTGTGTAATGAAACGTTGAGTCTGGAATGCCTCTGAGTCTTCCTAAAAAATTCTTAATGGCTATTAATAGTTCATTCAAATCATTTTCCAATTCTGCACTAATTGAGTCTTGTGCATCTATATTCCATTTTATGCTAAAAATAGAAACATGATTTGAATCAATGTTCTGTTTATTAATTAAAAATAAAATTTTATTACCTGTTCAAGTATGAGCGAATATATACAAGGAATTCACAGACTGTGGTTCTTATTAAATAAAAGTCTGTCTTATCCTCGTGCACGTTGTTTGATAGATGGTGATATGTTTCGTGCCTATTAAGTATTTTCAGTCTCATTCTGAAAAAATAATGAACAATAAATAAGTCATTGACTCATGTACGAAGGTAATATAAAGAAAATTAAAGAAACTCACTCCATGCATTTAATGAAATGTTTCAAATTGAAAATTGCTGTGGCTCCTGGTACAGTAGAACCGAACAATTCAACCTGCGTGTGAGCATAATTGAACTCTTTATGAGAGAGAACAACATTTTCAATTTCACCACGTAAAAATGAATTTCCTCTATTCAACTGCCAATCATTTGCATTAACTTTCCCGTTGCAATTAAATGTGCAATCTGTATCCATCTGTAAAATTAATTAAGGTTAAAAATAATTATTATAAAAAGTTAAAGGAATTATAGTCAAGTACGAGATAATAGGAAAATTCAAAACTATAATTCAATACCTTATAAGTATTTAAATATCTTTATTTATTCAATAGTTATTTATCCATAAAAATAAACAGAAGGCTCAACTTTAGGCGGAAAATTATTTCATGATGAACGTAGCCATCGTGATAAACGGAAACACGTGCTTCTCGATGAGGAAGGATAACTTTAATATTTGAAAAATCCCAACTCAAAAGATTTTAAAATTTTCATTAATTATTTATTTTGCGACTTCTTTAAGCCTTTCTCGACTTTTATTTTTTTCATTTTCTTGATACTCCTGTCGTTTATTATCAATTAATATCTCAATTTCACTGATAACTTTGGGATTTAATTTTTTTAATTTGCAAAGAACTTTTTCTAATCGATTTTTTAAGACTATTGTTCTTGCAGCTTCAATAAATTGTGCAATAACGTGATAACGCAGAAACCAGTCATCAGTTATTTTATACGGTGCTATGAAGTTGGGATTCTACGAAGAAGGTGGTATGGTGAATGTCAGTACAAAGTATTTTTAAGAAATCTAACAAAATTAATTACATCCAATGAACTTCTTAAAGTTCTCTGTTTAATTTTCCTTGCTTCCTGTCTCGTCAATAATTCCTCATCTGCTGTAGGTATTGTAGCATCTCTGTACCTTGACCAATGTTCCTGACGCTCTATCATTATTCTATCAATCTCTTCCTTCTGTAGTCGATCCAATTGAAAACCCAATTTTGGTCTGTTATAAAATTTTGCAGTATCATTTTCACGTTTGCAGGATTCGACTTTATTAAAAAATTCTTTTATACGTTTATCTCTCTCTCTTGCATCATTGTAAAAGTAATCATTAAGAGGACCTGCATAGCAATAGTTATTATATTTATAATTAACGTAAGCCGTAATAATCTAATTATTTCACCTCTTAATTCATCTGCGGTATGAGTTTGAACAAGATTATAATTCAATATACAATTTACACCATGTAAACTGTATAAAGGTATTTGGCCCAATTGCTTCAATAAAAGATCTTCGTAGCTTAGTTCTTTTTTCATCGATAACTCTACTTTTGGGGATAAAATTTTGGCCTTTCTTATTGGTTTTTCTGTATAGTCCGATTCTTTGACAACTTCAATCTTTGTGAATTCTTCGATAGGTTTATGCGTGTCCTTTAATTGTAACTCAGGCCATGTATATGCTGTGAAATTTATGACAAAAGGTGACTTGCATATTTCTGGTATATAAATTTGAAGATCAAATGCGATTGTTACGTATCTCAAGGCTTTGTAATTTATCTGAACTATCACAGGATCCTGTCCAGGACACAAATGCCCTGCAAATGGAGGACACACATGGAAATGCAAATAATGAAGATTCGTAATAATAAATAATTATGATCACAGTTTACCCCGTAATGGATTTACAGTCACACTAGGTTCATCACTCAGTATTAGAATGGCAAAAGAGAACTTTTTATTTGGGAATGAATGTATTGGCAATTTATAAGATACTCTGAAACATAAACATTTTTGTTAAGCTAAAAGAACTATACATCTTATAACAATTTCTGTCATTCGAATACTTACACGGTCCCTAATAGAACCTTTCCAAAATTTACTCTAGTGGGAAAGCTCAATAACGTTTCAGGTTTGGCTAATATTTTAATAAATAAATTTTGATTGTAAGGACATCGAAGTCTCAGAACATCATTGTATTCTCTAACATCTTTAGGATAGAAGATAACTTTGAGATTTAGTGACAAACCTGGAGATATCCATACCTGTAGAAAGAATCGCAATAAATGCATTCAATAAGGCACATGAAAAAACATAAAATTATTACCGTACTACTGTTGGAAACTTTAAAATATGAAGTATCCGGTGATAAGACTTGCACGGAACATGGTTTAAGTCCAATGTTCAATATCTTCAAATATTTCTGCTGTTTTTGAGGATACAGTGTATCAAATGTGAATATCAATTCACCAGGAATCACTTTGATAAAATCATTCTTCGATGAATCCTTGTAGACATCTGGAAGATGACATAAAAATCTTTAGATTTCTCTTAAAGTAAAGTAATGTTTTATCAAATAAATAAAACCATCATAAAAAATGTCACGTAAGCTTCCTTCTTCCTTGCAGAAGTCTTGACGTATAAAATTTAAAGTATTCATTAAAGCTTCATTAAAAGGTCTAGCATGACCGTCTTTCTAAATCGAAACTGCCGGTTCTACAATAGCGGGGATAACAGGAAATCAAAAGTATCCAAACATCCCTGTTAGATAACACAGCGAGGATAACTGCAGAGGATAACTCTTTTAGGCCTGCAGTAGTCTAGCTGGCCAAGCCGGACCAAACGTTCATAGCTAAAAATACAGCACTCATGCATTCTTTGTCTACGCTTTTCCTTGAAAATTTGCATATTTATCTCGATAAAAGAATAACCCCGTAGAGTGTCAGGACCTCGGGAGATTGCTTTTGTTTGACACGGCCGAAATATGTCAGCTAAAAGGTTTTATAGAACATTAATTGCGCCGGTGACAGATCAGGCCTTATCAAAAAGTCGCGTTTGTTGATCCTTGGAGAGAACTGATCAGTGTATTATTTATTTCAAATAGTAATAATGAACGTGCAACAGCTGTACGAGGAGGTAAAATGTCCAATTATCTAAAGAAATATCATGGACTCCTTCCGTGCTCATATCTCATACTAAAAGTTTGGATATTCCCATAGACTTTGGACACGTTTTGGAACACATATGCTAAATCGTGTGTTGATGAGTTTTTGTGTTTATTTTATAGCCTCTGCTGCTCCAAGCTATATTCCTAGGAGATGTCCACCAGGTTCTATCACTATTATCTAGACAAGAGGATGTACATTGGCAGGATAACATGCAGAGAACGTTACTCCATGCTGCTGCGTACAAGTAAAGAAAACGCTGATACTTTGCTGATATATTTTCTGAAAAACATAAAAGTACTTATACTTTTTTTATACTGTTCGTTCCAGAGGAGATCCTGTTATCATAGATAATTTATTATTTCATGGTGCCGCTGTGAATTGTAAAGATAACAAATGGTTGACGCCGTTACACAGAGCCTGTTGCTCCCGCAATGAACTTGCAGTGGATAGTCTTCTCCGACACAAAGCAGATGTGAATACACGAGATCGCAGTTGGCAGACTCCTTTGCACGTTGCTGCTGCAAATAACGCAGTTCAATGTGCTGAACTTCTTATTCCACTTTTCTTCAATATTGATATAACTGACAGAGGTGGTAGAACAAGTCTTCATCATGCCACTTATAATGGGCATTTGGAGATGACAGATTTACTGCTCTCTCACAATTGTGTTGTGAATGCGTGTGATAAGAAAGACAGAAGAGCTTTGCACTATGCTGCACATATGGGACACGATCTTGTTGTAAGATTATTGATTGACAAAGGGGCTGATGTGGACGTTAAGGTAATGTACTGTTATTATCCACCAAGAAATTATCCCTCTCGGAGCTTATCAGGTACAAAGATTGCAATACTCTAATCAGGATCGAGAACTCTACACTCCACTCCATGCTGCAGTTGCATCGGGCAAGGTAGAATGTGTCAGAATCCTTATAGAAGCTGGTGCAGATATCGAAGCAAAAAATGTCTATGGAAATACACCATTACACGTAGCCTGCCTAAATGGCCACGCAGATGCTGTTTCAGAGCTCATTCATAACAGGGCTAATATCGGTAAGTACCCTGACAAAATATTGAGAACCAAAAAAACGGAAACATCATTTTCAGAGGCTGCCAACTACCGGGGACAGACACCACTTCACGTTGCTGCTGCGAGCACTCATGGCGTAGATTGTTTAGAGGCTCTGTTACGATCTGGTGCAAAGATAAATGTCCAATCAGAAGATGGACGTACACCATTGCACATGACTGCCATCCACGGAAGGTTCACCAGGTCCAAGAGTCTCCTAGATGCCGATGCCTCACCTGACATCAAGGATAAGAATGGAAACACTGCTTTACACGTGGCTGCATGGTATATTCGAAGAGATGCATTTAAGAATGTCATTCAGCGTTCATTTTACAGTGAAGATTCATCCTATGATCCTTAGGTTCGGACACGAGTGTCTGACGACGACCTTGTTAGAATGCCGAGCATCCCCAGCATCGCGGAATGCGGATCAGCGTACACCGTTACACCTAAGTTGTCTAGCAGGACACATAGAGGTAATATGTTACATTGTATATTACCAATGTCTGCCTAACACGAGAATGCTCTCCAGGTTTGCAGAAAGTTACTCCAGGTAGACAGTCGACGTATAGACTCCAGGGACATTGCAGGACGTACACCGTTGCACCTGGCTGCTTATGGCTGTTCCGTTGATTGTTTGGATCTCCTGTTATCAAGTGGCGCAAATTTCAGGCTTACTGATAACGATAATAGATTAGCCCTGCATTATGCAGCTAGCCAAGGACACTATCTCTGTGTATTTACTCTGGTTGGATTTGGAAGTGATTCTAATGCTCAGGATGTCAATGGTGCAACGCCTTTGCATCTCGCAGCTGCAGCATCCAATCCTCAGGACTCAAGTGCACAGTAAGCATTAGAATCCTATAATATATACAATATCATATTCTGATTTCCGTACGTTTTTTTTTTGTATTTCTAAATCTTTCAGATGCGTTCAATATCTGCTAAAGCACAGAGCGGATCCTCGTCTACGAGACAAACGTGGATTCACTGCGATCCACTATGCAGTTGCAGGTGGGAACCAACCGGGTTTGGAAGCTCTCCTACAGGCATCGCCTCCAGGAAATGCAGCTTTACAATGCAGTTCAGGATCTTCGAATCGTCAGGATCCACCTTCACCAGCACTGACACCGCTTCATCTCGCCGTAAGTAATCCCCAGGAAGTTGGACCCATAACCTTCAAAATTCTAAAAGCTTATTCAATTGTTAGGCTTACCATGGTCATAGTGAGATCCTGAGATTACTTTTACCATTCTTCCCAAGTACTAATATTAAGGAAGACACAGGGAAGCATCCCCTGGACTTAGCTTCGTACAAGGGTCACAGAGAATGCGTCCAGCTGTTACTAAGACGTGGGGCATCGGTTTCCGTGCAGGTATGATCTCTTTTTCTCAGTCCCAGAAGAATTTATTCATTGTTCTTCTTCCTATCTCCTAGGACTCCGTTACTAGAAGAACGCCTGTGCACTGTGCAGCTGCAGCAGGACATTCCGATTGTCTAACTCTTCTTTTGGAAAACACAGAGGATCCCACTGTAGTTGATCGCTATGATGCTAAGCAAAGAACTGCACTGGCACTGGCCGTAGCTAACAGTCATACAGACTGCGCAACGTTATTATTGAGATACAAAGCAGACTGCAATTTACCTGATGTCAATAAACACACTCCTCTCTTCCGAGCAGTCATCCAGGATTACAATCACCAGCTCGTGGACCTTCTTCTAAAACATGGCGCACGAGTTGCCGCACAGGACAGTAACGGTAAAACTCCGTTGCACCTGGCTGCTGCATGTGGAAGGTCTGCACCTGGAAACAGAATTACTTTCTTCTAATGTCTAAGAACAGCATAATAAAATTACTCTTTTTATAGACTCAAAGCTCTAGCAGCATTAGTTAAGGCTGATCCTAAAGCAGCTACGCTGAAGGATGACCAAGGCTGCACCGTACTGCACTGGGCATGCTACAATGGAAACTCCAACTGCGTAGAATATCTACTAGAACAAAATGTTATAGATTCATTAGAGGGTACGTAGTAAAAGTATCATAAAAATTTCATTGGAATGTTTAATATATGTTTTTATTCTGCAGGTAATCCATTCTCCGCTGTACACTGCACTGTGCACCAGGGTTCTGCGCACTGCCTTGATCTCCTAATAAATAAATTTGGAGGCCAGACTGTCGCTGCCCCTAGGGACACACCTGGAGGAAGGCTTCCACTTCACATTGCAGCCAGTGCCGGTTCTGTAGAGTGCGCCAAGTTGATATTGAGCTCTGTAGGGCCTGAATTAGCAGGCCTCGAGTCTCCCGATTACAGTGGTAGAACACCGTTACTTAGTGCAGCGGTCACTGGACAATGCAATGCGATTGGTAGGTCCTGAAGTGAATAATAAAAATGATTAATATATTTTACACACAGTAAACCCTACTGGAATCTTGATCCAACTTGACAGAATTACTATTGGAATGGAAAGCTGACGTCCGTGCCGTGGATTCTGGTAAAAACACTGCCTTGCATCTCGCCTGCCAGAGACGTCATTCGGCAGCTGCATCTCTTCTCCTGGACCACATAGATTCCCTAGGATCAGGTACAGACAGCACACAACAATTAAAAACCTCTGTTATCAACATGGTCAATAAGCAGCAACGTACTCCACTTCACTTGGCTGCCAGAAATGGTTTGGTTAACGTAAGTAAAAGGAACAGTTAATAAATCAGACTCTACTCAGTGAGTTAACGATTAATCATACACTTAATAATTAATAATTCAGATCACTAGAAGATTGCTCCAACTAGGGGCAAGTGTTGTCGCTGTAGATGCTGAAGGTTTGACACCCGCCCTGGCCTGCGCCCCAAATCCAGCAGTAGCACGTTGCCTAGCAACGATCCTCGCAGCTCATGGTATGCTGATTCTATTATTTTAACTATGATATTATTGTACAAAGTAACAATCGTCATTGATACTCTACCCAATTTCTCAGGCCAAAATTCTGAAGCTGCTCAGCAATCGCCGTCCATACAACAAACCTCAGAGGTCTATTTAAACGGCCGCACCGGAGATTCGCAGCACAGTTCAGACTCTGAATTTTACTGACAGCAACTGACACGCTTAGACCGTCGATCCTTCCAGGATTTGAATGTTGACACGATGAGGGGTAATATAGAAGCTGCACGATTAGTCTGGTCTAGCTGTTGGCTCTTCTCAATATTCGCATAGAGTCACATCCTGGTGCATCCTGGGTTCTAATAATTAAATAATGCACAATAAGCGATCAAAGATTGTCAATTGACAATCAGTACTCCTTTGCAAGTTTTACTATTACTACTATTCCCACTGCTACTGCTACTGCTACTGCTACTATTACTACTACTACTACTACTACTACTACTTTTACTATTACTACAGCTACAATAGGCACAGCTCATCCGTAAGCGAATCATAAAATTGACAATATACGTGGCACCAGTGCTAACGATATTTTCATAGTACCAACTAAATCAGCCAGGAACTAACATGTCAATCCGCAAAGAGGCATTCCCGAGGGAATAGGATAATAACGATGACTCTATTACTCATTTGATTACCTGAATAGAATATTTCGAAAAGCAGAAATGACAATTAGAGTACAAAAATTCCATAACTCTGTATTCATTGTACCTCCTGTTAGGGATGTCCAATGAAAACAAGGCGCTAATTAATTAATCCAATTCCATTCTGCAATTCTTCAGGACATCTATATTAAATGAGAATATTACATTCTGATATAATATATGACAGTTACTTAGGAGAGGATTAGATGCTAAGTAATTCCATGCACTAGGAGAGAACAGTCTGGCAGGCTCTTGCAGGAGCTAAGCGGATTTCCTAGATAATCAGTTCTAATAACGCGATTCTCAATTGCAGTATATTCGAATACTGCGAGATGGATATAAACCTATAGTAAACGCTCACGGCCATTCCTCGGGTATTTCCCAATAGTCAAAAAGTACGTAAATCCATGTAGTTGCACTCGAAAGAATAAATTCGTACCGACGAGCAATGCAGAAAGATCCGCGAACCGCATAAGAAACACATTGAATTAGCACGTAACGATAAAGTAAAAGTCAATATGGAATCGCGCTGACATTTTAAAAGTGTCGCGTCCGAGGAATTCCGTTTTGATCGAATCGTTAGAAAATTTCGTAACGACCTTAATGAGTTTCTCCGTAAGCATTAAAAATGATTATTAATTTATAACGAGCTTAACGATTAACAAAAAAAGATTATACTTTGTATCGATGACGATTGATTTATCGGCGTGCGACGTCGTGCTAAAAGAAAATGGCATTTATTAAGACAAAAAAATTTTTTTATTTACAACATAAATTCAATGTTCCATTATCGTATAAGTTTTGCCGTCACAGATTGACTGTCTTCCATAATTATATAATGATTTCACCTCGATCGCGTCTCGTAATTGCAACTAGTTGTTTTGCTTCTCTCTCTTTGCTTTTTTTTTTCAAAATTATACAACCTCGAGTTTCTCGTTCTAGAGTGGAAAAAGCGAATGCAAAATTTAGCCATAAAAAGAATTATTCAATACACACGCCTACACGTGGACCGTACAGATCTTATTCTTTGAAGTTTCTAGAAAAAAGAAAATGCCTCACGTAAAATTCAGTTTCTCTTCTCGCTTTGTAAATAGTTTTAAGGGCGAATGTCCTGATTCTCCCTGACGATAAAGGGACACGATCCGCCTGTACATAATTAATCTACGAATAACCTAAAAATCTAAAAGGGAATAGGGTTGTTGAGGGAAACTAATACACAGATACTTTAGATATGCGCGATCGATAATTACGACATATTTTCATAGTGAATTAATTTAGCGAAGCCTCGACTGCCTCAATGCGAATTATTCACATTGATTTATGTATAAATGCGTATGCATACGTATATATATATATATATACACTATACCGTATTGACATTAATTTTGTAAATTTCGCTTGGTCTCGTACAATTATCACAAGTCCCGGCACTAGTAATTAACACTGGGACTGTTAATTGTCTTTTTGTAACACTAAACTCACGCCCGAGTCTCTCTAATTAATCCAAAATTCATTCCGCGTGGTTAACGATAGGAATCGATAAATAAAATCGAATGAGGAACATCGTTTCTTCCGACTATGTGCAAGTACTTATCACGATTCCTGATCGACAAGAGGAATTAATTTTTTTCTTTTTTTTTTTTACACACACATTTATTTCCTAAGGTGCACGCAATTATACAGGTCGACTATGTGACAAATATGTATTTTCTATTGTATGTACATACACGGTCGTGTACACCAGCACGTGTAATAACTACCCGCGTTCAATTATTCGTCGTTGCTGAGTATCGAGCAAGTAACGTTATACACATGTCAAGAGTCAATGGTTAATGAGAGCGAGAGAGAGAGGAAGGAAGAAAGAAAAAAAGTTAAAAAAAGAAGGAACGTCTTTACGCGGTAATATTTGTGGTTAAAATGTGCAATCCGAAGGCGTCTGTCGCGATGCCATTTCCGCCCTGGGACGCCTTAAAAATTCTAGACGCCGAATTGGGATAACACGAGGAGCTAGGAGGTAGGCGTTAGGGTATCCAGGTAAAAGCGGTCGCTGTATTATCGACCGTGCGATCATTAAAATTTTTAAAAACTTTCTCTCTCTCTCTCTCTCTTTATTCTAACGGTTAAAACCGAGGAGGTGTTATCAATGATAACGAGACGCACATAGACTCATTGTCAGGATGTCGACCTAGGAGCTAATCACAAGGTGGTGGACGCCATTAGGCGCGCCGATAAAATAATAAAGTTATCAATGCCTATTAAGAAGCGACTTAAACAATTTAAGATGTCTTAGGCGTATTTAATACTCTGTACCGAGGATAGTACTAAAGTATAATTGCTGTAATAGAGCGATAAGGCGTAACAATAAAAATACTATTTTAAATACCGTAAAGCTGTATTAATTATCATTCTTTGATCTGCAAAGGAAATTTATTCGTCGTCCCATCGTCTGCAGGTTTTAGGTCACAGCCAAAGCGTCCATTGTTCAGGTTCGGAGACAAATGTTTCAACTTACAAACGACCGACTCCGATATTACGAATTTAATGTCAATGGCGTCAGACGACCTAGGCGTCTGAGGGGTTTATCGCCATTTCGACGTCTTGGTCGCCGTGGATTGCGTCGAGACGCCGGAATACGTATCAAAGAAGCACGCAGACCGTGGAGGCATTTCGTGTAAAATCCAGCCGCGCTTAATACGACCGAAAGGGTCGAAAATCACGATCGTTGACCAGGGTAGTATATTGTACGAGAAAGTGGCGTCATCTGGCGGCGAGACGCCCAAGTTAAACCTGAATATATATATATATATACACACTCAATCGTGTTAAATCGAGGGAAAGGTTCGAAAATTTCGTTTACGTAACAGGAGAACCTAAACGGTGAGTAGGGAACGCGAAGATCCCGATCAGGAGTATATATTTCAATATAATCGTTTGAATTGAATCGTATAACTCGTTCCTGGTCCGCGTATAATAATTGCTCGGTACTTTACCACCCGTGCTAAACACTATCCCGTTGCTGGTCCTGGTACATCCGGAACGGGATGGGCCTAGGGAAGAGACGATAATACGAAAGGAGAATATAAAGGCGCGCCTGAGGATTCTGCGAGAGGCGCGGAAGGTCCGAAATCGAGTGTTTATTCACGGAAAAGCACGGCCACGAGGAGGTGACACGATCAGGTAGTGTTATAAGTTATTTAATTTCGAAGATCGGCTGCCAGTAACGCGCTCGAGTATCAGGACGACATGAGAGGAACGGAAGTCAAGGATAGTTTGTATGGCGGGAAGACGTGTGTTTTTTCAAACTGTACGTATAGGCCTACTGCGTGCACGCGTATAGTACGAAATAGAAATAGTAATGACTACGTTTACGCGACGGTCTTAAACCCGTTGAGTTTAATAAGGATTCAAAGGGACTTATAAATCAGACATTGATACTCGTAATGAAATATTTGGAATTGCTCGATTCCTTTAGATCAGTATTAACTGAACCGGTTCAAACACGTCGTATAAGCGTAGTCAATGACTGTTTGAACGATAGTCTTTTTTTTTTTTTTTCTTGATAAATAAAATGTATTACGATATCGTATAACGATTAGGTCAATATCTGACATTGGTTTCGCTCGTTACTTACGCAGGAAGTCTTTTTTTTTTTAAATACAAATAATATTCCAGCTAACGGAATAATTGTTCTAGAAGAATTTTCTTTACCGACACTCTGCCTATTAGTATTGTATACTACCGTCTGTTTTATGTATATCAATGCTATTATTATTATTATTTCTTTTCATAATACTGATTAAGGTTTTTCGGTATTATCATCCAAAAATATATTTTCAGTGATTTCCCTGTGACGGCGCTCCCACGAGCATGCTCTATAGATAAGCGTGCTCTATCGAGGAGCGCTCCCTCTTACCGATCTCGCGTGCCGAAGACTTTTCAGTCTTCTCCGTACCTTCTAGACTCACGTCCAGACAAAAATTGTCATAGCCAAACGCACTGGTCTTTATCGTCGAGAACTTCTCCTCGGGAATCAAAGAGAACTTTCCGAGGGTGACGTTCTTGATATTGGCTTCCGTGTCAGGAGCCGAACACTCAATGTCGACGTCGTCGATCTTCCTTGAGAAGAGATTCTCGATTTGTTCCAAGCTCCTGCCACGTGTCTCCGGTAATATAGTGACAGCGAATATCGCGCCAAGCATAGCGGCTCCGCCAAAGATCCACATGATAACTTCCAAGCCGATGCCAGCACTGACATCGGGATAAGATTTAATAGCTCCGAAGGTCAAGATCTGAGCCAGGCACGTGGTGAGGCCACTGAGAGTGCCCCGAAACTTAAGAGGGTAGAGCTCAGAGGTCATGACCCAGGGCAGAGTGAGGTAGCCTATCATGGAGGCTCCTACGTGGCTGCCTATACAGATAAGAGGTATCCAGGAGGGCAGATTAAATCTAATAGATAAAGCTACACCGACTGCCGACACTGCCATTCCCAATCCACTGGCGCAGGCCAAAGGTCGCCTGCCGAATGTCCTAGCCAGGCCTGCGCCCACTATTGAGAATATCAAACGCACAACGCCTATACCCACACTGCCCAGGTACTCGTCCACGCTGACTCCGATCTCGCTGAGTACAGTCACCGCGTAGAAGAGGATCACGTAGATCCCGGACAGCTGCTGGAACGCGAAGAAGAAGAAGAGCACGAGGAACGGCTTCCATATGTTGGGTCTCCATATCGAGGTCAGGATGCCGTCCTTCTTGTGCCTGTCGTTGCTGTTCGAGGAGCAAAGTTCCTGATGCTCGACCTCCGTCGTCCTTCCAGGACCACGTAGCCAGAACAAAGCCTCCTTGGCGTCGTCCATTCTGCCTCTGGCGGCCAGCCAGGCTGGAGTCTCAGGTAGGAGTCTGCGTGAAGATTAGGGAATTGATTAGATCAGCCGTCGGATCGGGTGGACTCAGTTCCGATGATGACTTATTGATCTAACTAGCCTTGACAGTGCCAACGAAAGTATAGCTGGTCCGATGCTGATGGCCGCTGTTCTCTGCCAGGTAGTTATCGCTCCCATGCTGTATATCATCAGGACCCCAAAGGAGACCATGGCAGGACCCGAACTGGCGAGCCAGGCTCTTTGGTGAGGCGCTGCAGCCTGGTCCAAGTCGAAGATGAGTTATCTCATGTTTGATTTACACCTTTCTAAAGGATTACCTCGCTCACGTACAGGTACAGGCCGTTCGCCATACCGGTACCTAGTCCGCTGATGAATCTTCCAGCGTACAGCATGGGAACGTTGGTAGACAGTGCGATGACCAGCCAGCCAGCTGCGTGGGGCAGCGTCGCCAGGGCAACGGCGGACCTGCGACCGAACCATTCAGCAGCGAGACCAGCGATAACAGCACCCAGTGGATTCGATATGACGCCAAGACTGGCGATCCAGGATGCCTCCGAGACCGTGGCAAAGTCCGTCTCTAACAGTTTCGGTATCAGCACGGCGCTGAATCCTTGGGACAGGCCGACCGATATCTGTCCGCTGTGAGCAGCCAGACCAGCCAGAATCTGAAAGTGACAAAGGGTCTTCAAAGGATGTAAAAGACTTTGTAATTTGGCAACGCCGCAAAATTACGATCCTTCGGACAATCGAATTTTCCCGTCCAAGGTCACACTTTGGAAATACGTTCAAAGAGTCGCGATAGTTACGTCACGGTTCCGTCTACCCCGACGTTCCAGCATCATGGACCAGGTACGGAGAGAGAGAGAGAGAGCAAGATCGGTTGGTAAATCCCGATCAATTGCGGAACGCGATCATTGAATAAATCGGAAGAAAGACTATGACGCATTATTGTCTCAATGATTTCTCTGCCAATAAATCTCCCGCGAGTATTCGCCGAGTTAATGTTATTTTCTATACGCCGCGATCGGTAGCTTACAGACTTTTCGATGCCGTAGATAATTATCGAGGCTCTGGAAGATCGTTCGAATTTTTTGACTCCTTATCAAGGACCATAAAAAAAATTAGCAGCTACAAGCGAACGGTCGCGAACTTCGCGATTTTGATTGAAAAATGTATTAACCGTGTAAAAAAACAGACCCTTTACGAACGTTGCGTCCCCGAGTGTGACGTTTTTCGAAATCTTTCGTCGATATCGTTACACTGAATTCACATTGAAAAATTACCTACCGACATGTATTTGCTATTCGGCAGGAACATGTTGCGATCGAGCAGACTCGTGTTCCCAGTGTCGAACGATGCTTCGACAGGCACCGATTTTTGAATTGATGAAAAAAAAAGAAAAAAAAATTACCACGATCTTTCTTCACGGACTCGAGACTCCCGACGGATCGTTCCTTGAACGACAACGAGAGACTTCTGTACCCGTCGCGAGTTAACAGCACCGACTCGTTCGTGTCTTATCGAAGTATCTTCGCGATAACTCTTGCAAAAGCAAGATCCGCGACGCAAGATGGCAACAGGTGACAGCGGTGCGAATGAAATTTGAAGAAAGAGAAAGAAGAAAAAAAGTCCCTGCCTACCGAGCAGAACTCCAGCATCGTATTGTTACGTGCGTGAATTACGCATGTGCCAGCACGGTATACACTGGCGGTAAAAACACTTGATCAAATTGATCATCTCGACGAGCCAATGATCGAGGGTATCGATTATTTCTTCGATGCGATAACAAAAAAGAAAAAAAAAAAATTACAACCACGAGTCTCTCGCAAACGTCAAATTGGGCCTCGCGCGATTTCTTCGAACTCGTCGAAAAATTTCACTCGACTACGTGAATTTCCATTTCTCGAAGCCGCGTGTCAGTTTATTGATTTCAGTGAGGATTTAGCGAAGGATCGAATCTTTGGCTTTCTTCGCGAAGATCCCGAAGGACGTGGCTACGAGCGGGTCGCGTCGTCGGAGATATCCTCGGGAGATAGAGTAAGTCTTATCGTTCCGATATTGCATCGAATCGACATTTCAATTAATGTAATTCTTTTTTTTTTTTCTTTCTTTCTTTCATAATCTTCGACTAGCAGATTTTAAAGGATACTGAGAGAGAGAGAGAGAGAGGGGGTAGAAGGAAATGGGAGAGAGAGAGAGAGAGAGAGAGAATCGGAAATACGTATCTCCTTTTACAAAGAATTCAATGACGTTTCCTTGACTTCGACACTCGATAAAAGGAACGAAGACGAATCCGAACGTACTAAGGATGCATCACAAACGGAGGCTTTTATATTTTAACGTTGTAGAAGAAGAAAAGAAAAAAAATAATATATCATCGTTTACATTAATTTAAACGTATTCGATGTTTTTCACGTTAATCCTGTTTATCCGCTTTGTTTTACCATTTACTTCGATCCCACGGTGGCCGGAGGATGATGCAAGGTAAGAAGATTCGAAGAAAATAATAAATAATCCGACGAACTGGAGTATGTTAAACTTGGATATATATATATATATACATGCACGGCCAGAGAGAGAGAGAGAGAGAGAAAGAGAGAGAGAGAAAGAGAGCCCCTCCTACCTGATATTTTTGGACTCGATTAAATTGTCTGCTATTACTGCGCCACAGAAACATTGTAGAATGATAAAACTGGACTTACACCTTTCGAGTCACCGGAGTGGAGTAGCTTCCAGTATAACTTTGCACGTGTAATCATCCTGCTTCAGGATCCACCAGGGCGGAGAGGATCTTCGTAGGAGAGAGAGAAAAAAAAAGAAAAAAAAAAGGGAAAAATAAATAAGAGGAGCAGCGAAAGACGGCGAAGAAAATAAATAATAATATATTTAATTGACGAGGAGACAATAAGGAGCGTTTGCACTGTCGGTCGATAAAGTACCAAGGCAAACGACGCTTATGATAAAGGCCGTTAAACGTGGCCCCTGGTTGTCATCAATTTACGTGACCAAGGAGGGCCAACTATCTCGCGAGGCGAATGCCAACCAAACGTCCAATTGAATAATGACGATATTTACCGGACGCAATCATTCGATGACTCAAAATGTTTAAGGAACGCCGCGAATTGGACCTTTGTGGTCGCCTGCATTTATCATCGTACGTGAGTCACATGCAGCAGCATCGCTATTAATCCTCACCACTTTAGCTACTGTGAACTTGGCTTTAATGGCTTTGGCGTGGGGTAACTTTTTTCAATGATACGGCACTGCAGTGGAGTTCGTGAATTTTTTTTTAACAGTTTTTCACTGATTTTTCAGTGGTACCCTACCTTTTCCCATGATACGGCACTGCAGTGGATTTCGTGAATTTTTTTTAAACAGTGTATCACTGATTTTTCAATGGTACCATACCTTTTTCAATGATACGGCACTGCAGTGACTTTTGTGAATTTTTTTTTAACAGTTTTTCACTGATTTTTCAGTGGTACCATACCTTTTCCCATGATACGGCACTGCAGTTACTTTCGTGGATATGTTTTTAGACAGTGTATTACTGATTTTCCAATGGTACGGCACTGCAGTGACTTTCGTAAATATTTTTTTATGGTAAACGGTATATCACTGAAATGGCTCACTCTGTCTATAAATGCGTTTAAAATATCGGCCGACTGCCCGAATACGTTTTAATCAATAACTACCGTGAAATCAATCGTGAAAATTGCCGAGTAGTGTGAAAAATATATATTTTTTCTCTATTTTTCCCAACGTCGCCCCTCGAGATGCGTTTTGTTCGTGCGTTCCTGTACCAAGCGTTAGAAATACGTATACACCTCCGCGCGCACTGTAATTAATAGAAAAACATTTCCTGCCATTTTGTTACAATTGTAAATACTGGGAAAAAAAAAAATTCGCGATACTTCGCGCTAAAAAAAATTATGTAACGCAATCGCGGCGCCAATGTAAACATTTTTTTTATATGTACTCCGCGTCGTTCCTTGGTTTTGGAGCGTATCGCACGCAATTGTGCTCGTATTGGCTTGATTCGCATTTTTTCGACTCTTTACGTAAAAATGTATTGAAATATTATTATTTAGTCATTTGTAAGTTCATTCGGAGATAACGTCCTGCCGCACGCGTCGTTCGCGTCGAAAAGAAAAAATCCCAATCTACGTCTTTAAAGCTTCTGTATTTTTACTCTCTTACTTTTGGAAGGGAGCCAAATGTTTTTTTTTTTTTTCAAATTTCAAATTTGAATTTTTCTTAGCTAGCCGACTTGTCGTAAATAGATGGCGCGTAGTTAAGGCACGATCTTTCCGTCGAAAGCAATTTCGATTTTTCCTTATCGCAACTGTTATCGGCGGATCTTCTCTGATGTGACGTCTTGCTGTGATTTTATTGACAAGCCTCGATCTTAAGATCGATAATATCTTATCGGTATTGTTACACATTCGATCAGTTTACGAGTACGTATTTATGTAATATCGTAAGCTTGCTACTTAATGCTGATAATAATAATAATAATATCTGCCGGAAATGTGACATTACCTTAATAAAAACCAGAGCAAGTACAGCAATGACCAAAGAAAAGGCTAAAGGATTTATTTAACTTTCCATGAGGTTTTTTTTTTTTTTTGAGAATAATGAAATTTTGTTTTGTCAGAAATTAAATTTCTTGTTTTTCTTTTTTATTAATTCTCTTGTATTCGCGGGTCCTGGTTAACGTACAAAAAAGTATGTCGGTTATTGTCGATGGGGTGAAATAAAAAATAATAATAAAAAAAAAAGAATAGACCGATATAGAGAGCAGGGAGAATCAAGAGCGCGAGGATCGGAGGAAACGTGAAGGAGCGAGAGA
Source organism: Calameuta idolon (assembly GCA_030142285.1). Classification (NCBI taxonomy): domain Eukaryota; kingdom Metazoa; phylum Arthropoda; class Insecta; order Hymenoptera; family Cephidae; genus Calameuta; species Calameuta idolon. Next base: position 263,095 of record JARQSV010000737.1, on the reverse strand, counting down.
GAGAGAGAGAGAGAGAGAGAGAGAGAGAGAGAGAGAGAGAGAGAGAGAGGCGAAAGAGAATAAAGAAAAAGAGAGCGAGTCGGCAATTATTCGAGAAGGCGAGATATTCGTAAGAATATTATTTAAATTTATGATAATCAACCAACAATGTATTTCGCAGTCATTGCATTCTTTCTCTCGTTCCTTCTTTTCGCTTTGGTTTCTTTTCTTTTTGTCCTTGCTACCATTTTTTTTTTCTTCTCGATATTTATTCCTCTTGAAATTAGATACGAGTCGACGTACACGTGTGACGGGAGGAAAAAAAATAATTTCCATCTGATATCGAAATACGAAAAGCAATAGGTTCGCCTGTTTATTGATTAATATTATTTATTATTGACACCTACGTTTTACCACGCAATGAAATCTTTATCAGATATAAAATATAATTAATGAGTCAAGTCCGTGCGTTGTGAATGAACCTTGATAATCTAGAAGCGTAATACTAAATAACAGCTGAAATTTCAAATCGTATCGTTTCCATACCTTTAGGCTTGTCCATATGTAATATAACGGTTAATAAATACTCTTCGTGCAAATAAATGTCGCGCTTGATTCCCGTGCGGCTTTTTGTCTCGTTGCGCTCTTTCTTTATTTTATCCTTTATTATTCTCACGATTATTATCACCGGCGATTTTCTCCTACTCTCGCGACAGGACTTTTGCTCGCGGGCCGTGGGTTATTCGCGAGAATGACTTTAGCCATTTTTTCCATCTTGTTCCAACAAAAAACGCGGTAATACGGCAGCGCAATCGAAATTGCGACAGCGCAACGCACCAAGAGGAATAACCGGGAAATTCGTATAAGAAAAATTGCACGTACCGTTAAATACGTAAGTTTCATACCGAGAGGTTCGTTTAAAACGTAATTTGACAGCGCAGTCCGCACGATGCACGAAAGAATACAAGACTCCATTAAGAATTACGGGGTGATTTATTACTGATTTGTAACAGCAGTGACGTCACGTGTTCAGATAAATTAAACAATACGTTTAATCAACACTCACCTGAAAACAGGAATTAATCTCGAGTCTCTTAGCTTCCGATAATTGGCCGTTTCACGATGAACGGAAGACAAGGATCAACAGAGTGTCCATAAAAGACAACGATTCGGCAGGCTTACCAATCGTCGATTAATATCATTCGATTTATAATGGCAATGTAAAATTACTAAGATCATTAATATCGCCATAAAGTAAGTATTTAAACTTCTTCGAGCAGTCTTCACTGTTTGTCACATTTTTTTTAGTCGTACGTGATGCTCGACGGTTTTGACTAGGTTCTCTTGCTTTCTCTGCTCGTGGAACGACGCGAGATTAAAGGGCGGGAATGTTTGAATAACGAAAAGGGATTTCTCTCATTTGAATGTCCACGTGTTTACGCGCGCATGCGCACAACTGTCATTCCTCTTTGTCGAGTGATTCTTGCGCTCAACCGATTCCACGGTAACTGAGCTGATCGCCGTGCTCGCCAGTGAATTTATATCAGGGCCTTTCGAAACGTCACCTCCACGGCAGTGAGTCCAGTGTTGTGTAGTTGATTCTCTAGGTGTTAACCTAGTTGCGCGCGAGCAGCCAGCAGGAGGACAGAGAGAACGAAGATCAAGCCTCATGGAAGACGGTGGAGAATTTTCTTACGAGGTTAGGACGCACTTTGCTTACGGGTAGAGATTCACCGAGAGAGAATTCATTGATGATACTTTAACGTAAGGGATTTTAATTGATACTTATTATAATGGCTAATTATCGATCGTAATCGAGCTGATCACTGAGCATTGGATAATATATCAGTGGGCATATAAATTGAAGGCACTGGTTATCCTCGCTCAGTGCTGTTTCATAACCTATTTTCATTTTTTACATATCATTTTCCTTTTCTATTTGCCTCATGGCGAACGATCTTGTCGATGAAGAATTAATGAGATATTCCATGCCGACAGATGTGCTTGACAATATATTTTTGGGCGCAATGTCCGTAAATTCAAAATCTTCATGAAAAAAAATAAGAGCCAACGTTGCTGGCCGCGACAAATATCTATAATCGACGACGGTTTTTCAAATCCTGAGAAAAATCTTTAAATCACCGGAAGCGAAACGCGAGCGAGAATTATCTAGTTATAAAATTTTAGCAGAGGCGCATCCTGTAATTTTTTTAATTATATAATAGAGTTGATTCGATATAATTGAATCGACGGGCCCGAATGGTTTGTTTTCGTGTGAGTTCTTTCTGTCATTGGTTACTGAAAATTTGACTTACGCTACGGTAACTGCGGTTACATGGAGATACAAAATATCGATCTACAACGAGGCGTCGAGAAATTTTTGGAAATTTCCAAAATTACTAATCGTAGACTGTACGAGCTTTCACGAGGACCACTGAATGCTGTACGAAATCAAAGCTTGCAGAAATAATAGAGTCAATAGTAAAAATGGCAATGACAAAAATAATCCTTGGTTCCTTTTTCAGCGTTAATCATCCCCCTTATATATATATATATATACATATATACAGCTATGAAAATTCTACACATGCAGAACACATATGGTTACCTACTTCGGTATAAGCAATAATATACACGTATATGCAACATCTAGAAAATTCACTATGAGAGAATTTATAGCTAATACGTTGCCGTATACATACGTTACCACTTACATAGTCTCTCTACGTGCACATCTAGTTATGTTATAATGCACGTCATCTTATGTAACTAGGGACTTACCTTATTGTCGCGTTCCAATCTAAGAATATGGCATCTACAGCTGTGGACATATTTTCCTGAATCAAAAAATATGCGCACAAAGATGAACGATCGAAAAATAAAATGCTTAGTCAAGAGATGATTGAATTTTTCTGTAAACATAGTGAAATTTGAAAATCCTCACCAGCTACGTACAGTAGGTACCAACCCTTGAGAACGTAAATTTTATGTATAAATTTTTTTTGTGCTATTTTCAACAAAATCCAACATTACAGATCGCCATCTTATCGACTGTCCATTTTTGAAAATTCTATGTCAATGTACCGTAGTGCCATGTGCAAATGACTGAAGAAAAAAAAAGGCGCCAAACAGAAAAAAAAAAATATTTTGAACAAGATTTCGATTGACCTTTAGACGGTCGTTCCTTAAAAATCCAAAATTTTCAGTGAACGCCATGTAAGTGTAAGGTCAATCCTGATTATTAATTTGTATCGATCTACATTATTAATTTTTCTCTAATATTTGTCCACAGATAAATCGTTGATTCGGAATTCACCGAACGATAATTGGGTCCAGCTGCTCTTAAGATGTAATTTAATTAGACTTGATACACAGACCTACCTGGATACTCGTGTCGGAGTAAACAATTTAATTGTATAATTACGTATCGAAGGAAGTATTATTGTACCTGTCATTAAACATAGCCAAAGATTCAAAATATTGTCCTTGAGGGTTGGTATAATGCAACGCGTCATAGCCAATGCACTTACCAAATTAGTCATGAAATAGTCTGTGATAAATTTTGTACGAGTGTATATGCATATACAGCTGCATAATGCAGGGGACCAACCGAAAGTCAAGATAAGAGATTTTCAAAATTTGCCGACAGAAAGATTACGGGAAGTGGACTGAAGAAAAATTGTATTTGTCAGCAAGCACAAAGTACCAGTCACGTGTTGATTTATTTATCATTGACAGCTGAGATACTTGATAGTTATTAAATCCCTGTACGTAATCGTCACGTGTAATCGTAACAACGTGAACTTTGTGTTGGCAGAACTGTCATGCATGTTAAACGACGAGCGGTGGAAGCAAAAGCAGTCGGAACGACGATTGTGAATCCGGACTATGTCGTTCTCTCTCTTATGCACGTGTAGGTCGATAAGTCTGTCTCCGTCGCACTCATTGAAAGCTATAAGAAAATCTGAATATCCAAAAAGAACGTACGCTTCAGTCGCTTCGGCGAAGGGTGTAAAATCGGCGTTTACTTCTGTCTTCTCGGGTATCGTTATCTCTGTCGGACACGTGTAATCGCCCATCGCGCCGTCTCTCTCGCACTCACGTTGACTATACGAAAAATCGAAAAAGTCAAAGCTGTGGGCCAGACGGTCTTTATCGAGCCCCACGATGTGTTTTTATTCCCTCTATCGTGTGGATGAATAAAATGCAAATTGAAATACGATTATAGTGGGTCGAACGAACGTACTCGGTGCCAACGTTACACAACGAAGACAGGCTGTTGCGAGCCGACGTGAAAAAAAAAAGAAAAAAAAATAGCAGAATATAATGTGAAAAAATAATATGAAAAAAAAAATAAAAAAAAAAAGAATAAAGTGCAATAAAGAAAAGTATCGTCGTCCTCGAGGCTCGCAAGGCGTGTATGCATACTATGTTGTGTCAGCAAGATTTTCGCATCGCGACATAAGGATCGACCCACACGCGACCCAAATCGACGTCCCCAGAAAACGGCTATCTGGTTGGGCAGATTGAAATTCAAGAGGAGTCCAAGGGTTTCGAAAGAACAATCAGGAGTAACGAAGAAGAGGATACAAAAATTATTATTCTCGGATATATATATATATACATATAATTTTTATGCTCTTTTATATACATATATATGTATTAACACGTGGACGGTTAATCGGATAAATTATATGCAGTCTGACTAAGACCATATTACGCATTGATTTACACGAATTAACTAATTTGAGTGCACGTGTACTTTTATGTCGTGAACACGACATAAACATGAGTACGTTGTCACAACGTATGTAGAGACATTAAGCAAAGTATAGCATCAGAAATTAATACCTGTAACGCTGATAATGATAGGGATGCTAATGGCCGTTATAGGTACTGCATTGTATACGTGAGTTATGGATAAATAAATATATATGTATCTATAATAAAAAAATTCTGAATGATCGCGAAGGCGAGTCCACAGACTCGGGATAAGTCGCGGCCTAGAGGTATGACGTATATGGAATTGCAGTAATTTTTATCCCTTTTTTTCTTTTCTTCTTATTAATAAAGTTTACTGTGTCTCCTCCTGTACGTAGGACACACACATATATATATATATATATATACTCTCGGTGACAAAACGTTCGCATTTACAGGACTTGGAAGCCAAGGTCCCGGTGCCTTAGGGCGCTTTCCAGTTGGCGACATAATGAAATTGAATAATCGAGAAAATTCTCGAAGATTTACGAACGGAACGAAATTGCTGTACGTATGTATTCGTGGTTATTGATATCTTTGAAAAATGAGTTTCAAACAGTCTTTTTCTCCTGTGGTTTCTGAAGTCGCGAAAATAAAATCCTTCCAGAATGTTCCTCGGTATGCACTGTATTTTTTAAAGTATGCCTCGCACGAAACGGATATACGTATGATCCCTCGAAAGGAATTTCAAGTAAACGACACGCCATTGGATATACCTGGTGAGTATAATTGTTCTATTTTGTAGGATACGAGCGTCGTAAACAATTGTCACTGGGCAGTATCCATTCCGTGCTCGACAGATAGATACATGCACATGTGTAAGAGGTTATGTGTGTACAATGCTACTGTATTATTTGCCAGATCTTTATACCCTTGCCTACATTGTGCTCCTCTCTTTTCTAGACAATAAATGTCAATAACGTCGCGTACATGGAGACTAGAAGTCCAGGCGACATCGACCTTGCTTTCTAAAAAGTTTCCTGACAGTGGAAGAAAAAGACAAAAGGAGAGCTCTTCCTTATCCCGAGTTCGTTCCACCCTCCTTAAGGTAAAAAAAAGAAATTTAAGATTTTCGAACCAGCCTGTACACCATTGTGTACAACCGGAAGTAGGCTGAGAGAGGTAGAAAATAAGGACCAAGTAAGGATGATTGTGAGGAATTGAAAAATATATATAAAGAAAGGGAAGCAATGACCAAGGACAACTGTTGATAGTCATTGAAATGTCACTCAGAGGATGATATGGAAAGGAGATAACCAGGATACGAATAGATAAGTGAATATGGATATTATAAGTCTTCAATGTAATTGTTTTAACTAATTTAAAGTGTCGTTGTAGCCTTTCAGCTGCACAGATCCTAGAAATTTATTGGGTTTGCCATCTTGATTGGTTCGTGTTCCAATAAGAGATCCAGATCTTGGTCTGACGAAAAGCCATGTAGCTTCCATTGCCAAACTTTAATCTAGTTTCGTTGCTCCCAGGCCTACCTGGATGAAGTACAATGTGTTATGGTAATTGTAATACACTCGAATAACCTTTGGTGGACTATAGCATATATTGGCACAGTATGTGTATGCATGAATAGACGTTATATTAATATTTTGATGTATGCATTGACTGGCTTATCTTTTCTTTCAGACTTGAATCCCTTTCTCCGTGACCTTGGCTTTGCTCTGGATCTCAAGAAGTCGACGTCTCTGGCGAATGTCCCCGGAAGTGGTACCAAGGCCCTTTGCTGAGAAACCGATTCGTTTCCTCCTATGTTAATTAACGAGCTGCGGAAATTTCCGGCTCTTGTTGGACTTCAGGATAGTCGGCGCTGCGAAGTACTTACCTGGGACGGCCATTTTAAATGCGTTAATTAGAACTTGCTCTCCTCGAGCTCATTAGGCATTAAGGCGATTAGAGTTTTCGCTGATTCCAATATCTTTTATTACATTGCAAAGGAAATCTGTGCGAGTAAGATGCTCTGACGCGATAATGATGTAAGACTAATTGCGTCGCGGGGTATGGCTGGAAAACTGGGGATAAAAAGTATATATGGATGGGAATAAAAAAAATATAATGAGCCAATGAAATTTTGAGATGTGGAAAACTGATAAGAGTTGATATTTAGATTTTAAAAGGAAAAAAAGCACAGCCGAGTCGTAAAAAGGAAAAATAACAGAGAAGAAAAAATTGTAGACAGATCAATTAATATTATAACGAACTACGCAGATCGCTTGATTTACATTATTGGGTCGTTATGATATTATCCTGGGTGGTCATTAGACTTACGTAGATAAGGATAATAACGTAATCCTAAGATAAACACTGTTCTCGAAGGATCTGTTCCTTGTAGGATACAAATTTTAATTTGCCAATATCGTTTCATTGAGTTCATACGATTATTCTTTTTTTTTTTTTAGAATTTTTCTCACGCTTGGCAGCTGCGATTTACTGATTTAAAATCAATAAGAATTATTGGAAATTGTAACAGCTGCGAATTCCAATAGCCTAATTTGTCATTTTGATAAGACAAATGTGGATCGTCAGGCTCTTGGGGCGAGTCGCTTTATCAAGACTCAGGTGGTAGGAACGAAACAGGCGAGCGTGGGTGGATTGAAGGTAGAGCGTCGGGACGCCAAGCGTCGTTGAATATTATCATAGGAAGTACAATGAAAGTTTTTCATGGTAAAATCTAACGAAGTTATTTCGTGAAATAATTGAAATAATAATCCAGGGATTCTTTTCATCGCCAAATAAGGATAATTGTATCGGATGTGAGACGATAAATAATATTATGAGATAAACGAAGATAAAGAAAAAAATAGAGCAAGAAAAAGATAGCGAACTGTAAGTAATTTATATAGCAGAAGCAAATCTGTGTCGACAATGAGAGGCGAGAAATTTTATTTAATGATCAATTCGAATTCGGGTCAAGAACACGTGGTACAGTACAGCATCTAGAAGGTATAACGTAAGATGAGAGAGTGGTGAATTTCAAATTTTTACCAAGAATTAGCGAAACCAATCAATCGTCGATAACCCATGAAAATACCAGGAAATTATTAGCTGGGTCTTTCCAGGTCAATTTAGGACATTTAATCCTTGTGTCATTGAAATCATTCTGTGCCCATGAAAATCATAAACCGATCAGCGTAAAATTTCTGTAAATACAAGAGAAGTAATGAAACTACGTGTGTCCGAAGCGTGTAGAATCGAAATGTGTAATCTCAGTCGACAGTTAATATACCCCGAGTCAGATGAATCATTGAAAGTAGCAATTATTTCGGATAAAGACATGGATGCGATTACGTCACAATGACTGGGTCATTAAATATCTATTGGATAAGCGGCGAATGAATATAAAAAATTATTTCACCCAAAGCTT
>JARQSV010000737.1:215297-239103 GCA_030142285.1 Calameuta idolon | reverse complement strand
TTTTTCCCTTTTTTCTCTTAACCTCATTGAAAATTTAACAGTCCCGACCTTGTTCGTCAATTTTCTTCCGCAAGACAATTAATCGAAGGATACTCCAAACTATTTCTTCCTCTTGCATTTCTTATTCCCGTTCATTGCTACGGATCAGGGAAGTGTCGCTGGAATTTTCCTAGAGACAAAGAAACGAAGGATCCTGTACGATGTTGATTAAGGCTAGAAGCTTTGCACAATCAATTAAAGCGTATCAATCGTTGCGTATTGGCGTTTGTCAATCGACACGTGGATAAAATATAAATATGAGTTTGTCCTTGCTAGATCAGAATTTTATTGAGGGTGACGAAGGGTCATTAATGTTCCATCGAAATTCGATCCGTCATCGATTCAGATATCATCCTGTTGACAATCGTTATTATAATAAACGTCGAGCAACGTCGTTCACGAAATACGAGAACTCAAAGTCTCGTTGAAATAGGAAACGGTATGTTTCATAATTATGAAATACAGGAGTCAGCATTTATAATGGCAAGGACTCAACGCACAGTCGGAACGTCTTTCTTTTTTTTTTCTACGAGCCTCGTCTTTCATTGGCACGAAAAGATATTCGGTCTTCAGGAGACGATTTTTAAATAATAAACGACACGACGCGTGATTACAGTCAGTGTAGAAAGAAATTTACAAATCTTCAATAGAGCATGTGTCACGTCGTTGGTCGTTATCATATCGTTACGAGATATCACAATGACACCGCAGAAAATAAATATACGAATAGAGAATAGGATGATTTAGAGATTCACCGACACCTATAGCCATCTGGTACCTGGTTTAGGTACTAAGAGCAAGACTTGTTGGAGACAGAAAAATATGAATTATTAATAAGTACACGTTATTACAGTACGTGCATCAATTTTGAATAAAAGTGCCTGAGGATAGGTTAATCTGCAGTATTCCAATTCGTGAATGGAGTTTTGCCTATCGCCAGGCGTTTTTTTATACCTACCGTCGATAACTTACCGACTCTCGGTAAAACGTTAATTTATCAAAGTTTCGCTTAACCTTGAATTACAGTGTCGAAGGCGAGGCTTCCAAGAATATCGAGGAGAACGAGCGCGAGGCTTTCAAAGATGCAATCGTGTCGAGTCGAAGTCTCAATAAAGGTTTTGTCGAGCCAACTCGACTTGCGCAGTCTATACCCGAGGTAGGATAAGCATAACAATAGAAGTAAAATAAGAATTGTTCGTACATCCAATTAGGTGAGGAAAAATATAATTATTTGCACAAAAGCAAATATTTCCTCTCACGCCTTATAGATTCTCGCCTGCGTCGGTGTGGTGTCTTTCCATTTTTCTATTGGACTGAGCATGGCCTACTCTGCAATAATAACTCCAAGATTGGAAGCACCTGACTCAGAGTTAAAAGTCAGTACGACAGACACTTCCTGGATAGGTAATGCAAGTTATAAATTAATTTAAGATCCAGAATATTCTTCGCATCGAGATGAAGATTTACTTTACAACTTACACGCTTATCGTTGCAGCCAGTATAGTCGTCCTCAGTACACCCATTGGTGCTCTGATAGCCAGTATGATCATGGAACCAGTCGGCCGGCTGAAAGTACTCCAAATCGGTGCTATACCTTGCATAGTAGGATGGATCCTGATAGCCTCTGCGACGAACGTCCCCATGATCCTCGTCGGCAGGTTCCTGTCCGGCCTGGCCACAGCCATGAACACATCACCAGCCATAGTCTACATCACTGAAGTAGCCAAGCCAGACCTGCGCGGCTCTTTGATATCAATTGGACCAGCTCTTGCTTCCTTGGGCATGGTGGTGGTGTACGTCAAGGGTGCCTTTTTGTCCTGGAGGCTCACCGCATGGCTGAACATCATCTACGTGGTCATACCTGTGATTTTCGTGCAGTTCCTACCCGAATCGCCCACCTGGCTTGTTTCTAAGGGCCGAAAGGAAGAAGCCAAGGCTTCCGTTGAATGGTTGATACATTGGTTGATCCTGTACCTTGTTTCCTCACATCCGGGACAAGCGTTAACGGACGTCTTCCTGATTCAGGTTTTACAGACTCGATACAAAGAGCGGCAAAGTCAGCGGAGCCGAGGCGCATTTCAATTCCTTGACTAAGGAAAACGAAATTAAACGCAGCGAGCAGAGACGCAGCAACCGTGGCAACTTTTCACAAAAATTGCGTGCCTTCGCAAAGCCCACCGGATGGAAGCCTATATTCATCCTCTTCTTGTTCTTCTTCTTCCAACAATTTTCTGGAATATACATCACTCTCTTCTATGCAGTCACTTGGTTCGAGGTTCGTTGACTCTCATTGTTTTTTTAAACTTTCAAACATATATTCCTCGCCATTGACTGTGTTGTAACTTGGTTCTTTTTTTACTCGCCAGGAGGCAGGTGCAAAATTTGATAAATACCTTGCTTCCATTTTGGTAGGAGTCACAAGATTTCTCTGTTCGATGGTCAATACTTGGTTACTGAGACGGTACAAGAGACGTCCTCTGTGCATAATATCCGCTTTGGGAATGTGCATCTGCATGTCAGTTTCCGGTTATTTCACCTTGCAGATCAAGAATGGCGATACCAGCAGCCATTTGGTAAAGGCGCGACGCCTGTTTGAGAAATTCAATTATTAATTTTAATTGTCGATCGACGTTACAAGAATTCTGATTTATACATATCAATTGTATTAAAGGTACCAGTGATAGGGCTCATTTTATACGTCTGCACCTCCATGATCGGAATGCTGACGATACCCTGGACAATGACTGCCGAATTATTCCCAACGGAGATACGTGGAATCGCCCACGCAATCTCTTACTCTATAGCGAATTTGCTCATGTTCGCAGCCATACAGAGTTTCAGAAGCCTGGAGGCTTTCTTGGGAGGTAATAAGCACGACTGAAGGACAAAGAAAATATTTTACCAAAGAATCTGGAACGTTCGATGTCATATTTTTTTTCTTTTTCCAACGAAACAAAGGCTCTTACCAGATACAATGGTTCTTCGCCGGAGTGTCCTTGGCTGCCGTAGTCTTCGTGTGGCTTTTGCTACCGGAAACACACGGAAAGACACTCCTGCAGATAGAAGAGTACTTCCAGACGAACTTCCTGGCCGTCGGAGCGGAGTCCAAGGCAAAGAAGAGGCGGGCGAAGAGACGCGCCCAGCAAAAGACCAAAGCGGCTGTTACCGAGCCGTTGAATCCAAAAAACGTCCAAACGGCCTAACCGAGAACTAACGGATAATTCCAAAACTTAAAATGGTCTCTCCTTCCTACATTACCTTGGGAGTCCCCAGTTTATAAGGATATTTCCAGATAGATTTAAATGCGCGTACGCGTCGTGCGCAACGGACGCCAGAGGAATTCGAATGCAGATTTCGCCGATCCGCGAACAAGGATAAACTTACAGTACAGGCTATGTCAACGATTTGGTGAACCATGGGGGACTGCGTTACATCGTAAGCCGTAACAGGGGTGGCCCCTAGGATTGTTCACGCGGTCTCAACGTCACTACTTAAGCAAGAAAGCACAATAGTTATTAATTAACGGCCAGTGTACAAAGGAAACAATTTTTTTTTTTTAATTACTTCGACTTATTAACAGATTTATCAATTTACTTCGTAAAGGAAAAGTGGCCTTCATTCTTTTTCTCTTTTGTTTTCTGAAATATATTAATATCACTCCCTCCTTCTCCTCCGTCGTTGCCTCCCTTGTCTCTAATAGTATATTTTAATATTACATTTTATTATATACTAATTTATGGGTATACATTGCAGTAGATACACGCTACTTCTGTATACGAATATTGTACTTTGTATTGTTATACAAAAGCAAACATTTTATATTAGCATTTACGCATGACAACCGCATTTTTTTTTTTTTTTTTTTTTGTGTGTGTGTGGTTCCTAAGCTAAAACTGTATCCCGATTGGCCGAACAATAAAAGTATTGTTAAACAAATTGTACGGGCTCGCAAGTACTATTTAATTTATTGTTAACTGTTGGCAATTACATTATCATTAATTACAGTTATATTATGCAGTAGTACGTACGTTATTGTTTATCGTTATTAAATAATTAGCGTGAAAAAATGAATTTCGATTAATCTCGCACTAATCAATTATTATTATTTATTATTATGGCACCTTGTCGATTATCTCGCGTCTCTCGATATTCGTCGTCCGGACTTTATAATTACGAATAATCCATACGAAGGGGGGGGGGGGGGCGTAGTGCACTCTAGGTAAACGCTTCGGCAACAAAGGGAGCATAAATATATGTTTTATATATGATATAAGCTATATATATAAAAGGCAGCCAAGGGGATACGAGGGAAAAACAAAAACAAAGAAGAAAAGCCAAAATTTGTTGTTCGCGTATCAAGGAACAATAAAGAGATACGACAGCGACGGACAAACAAGGACAAAGGTAAGAATTGAAAAATTAAAAAAGATTTTTCAAGCAACACATACGCACAGAAGAATTCACATACGATTTGTCTTTTTTTTTTTTTTTTTTCACGGAACTTAAACGACAATTTGAATTTCCCGCCCGCGAGATCGCGTACGGAGTTTCTTCACTGGGAGTCACGTGACAAATACGTATTCGTTTTATTCATATAATTCATAACGATGAATTTATTGAATATAACGAACAGATTTGACGGGGGAGAAGGAGAGGGGGCTAAGGATACAGTGCAGAGAGAGAGAGAAAGAGAGAGAGAGAGAGAGAGTGGGTGGTGTAGGGAGGATGGTAAATTATTAATTAACAAATATATACGTACACGAAGGAACGAACAAATATATGTATTCGAGATTGATTTTTCTATCAGTGGTCGCATCCATCTTTTCTTTAGTTTCTCATCCTCGCTCGTTATCTTTACTCTAATCAATTGTTACTTCGAGTATTCGTTAGTTCTTGCTGTTACTTCGTGGACTAGCCGACTGACTGTTTGACTATTGTTGCTGTTGCTGTTGCTGTTGGGCGCGCTGTATGTAGATGTTCAGCAGTCGCAATTTACTGCCGTGCAAAGACCTCAGGTGGGGCTTCAGGACTTCCTCGCCGACGGCCGCGTGTATGGCCACCATGCAGAAAACTGCGCTCTTTCGCACCAGAGTCTCGTTGTCGTTGTAGGCCTGATTTTTTTTATTTTGGAGGTTAATTCAAATATTTTAATTTCAATAAAGTCTGTTGATCGGTGCAACGCTTGCTCTGTGCGCAAGCAATGTAACTTTTCAGAGTAATATGTTTTTGGTTTCTTTTTTTTTAATGCGCACTCACCTTTATAAGGCCCCTCATCACGTCTGCAAGATGAGGCTCTATCGCCGGACGTCCCCAAAGCTCCACGAGTTTGTGCAGCATCTTTATCGCTCCCATGTTCTTTGGATAATGTTCTGTCATTATCACGATGGACGCCAGGGATATTACGTTTTCTGGCGGTAGGACCGATACTATCGCGGCCGCACACTTTTCGGCTACGCGCAACACCTGGGACAAAGGACTCGAGTTTAATTGACACTTTCCCATTTGATTGGTAGCACGAGATTCGGACGATTAAGAGTACGTTGATATATTTAACGGAGAAATTTGAGAAAACCGGAAGGCGACGTTTGTAGCATGCAAAGACAAAGGACTCAAATTTCTAGGGATGGAAAAGTGTGTGTGACTTTTTATTTTGGAAATTCTTCATTCTTCTGGATCTCGATAAGGCGCTTTGGGAAAATTATCACTCGAAATTATCGATAGGGGATAAAAACATGGATAATAAAAAATATCTTTACCTCCCACTGCTTCGCTACGACTCTTCCTTCTTCGGCGTTAGCAGCGTCGACCTTCTGATCGTCGAATCTATGAGCGTTAAGGACCTTCAGGACTATCAGCTGGGGATAATTGCAAAAGCACTCGGAGAGCTCCTTCACTTTTAGCATCTCCGTCAGGGCGTTTAGGACTTCTATTTGGATGTCCATGTCGTCGTTAGAAAGACACTCCAGGAGGGTTTTCAAAAGTATTCTGGAGAAGTGCAGATGAATGAAATAGACAGAAGAAAGAAGAAAGAGAAAGAAAGTGAATGGACCATGATGTAGTCCAAAAGAATTTCACGTACTTGAAATTCTGCTTGATGTACGTAGGATCAGGATCCTTGACCAGGTGCTGTTGAATTTTACGAAGTACCGCAACCTTCTCCTTGTTGCCAGCAGTTTCCGATTGGAGCGTCTTCAGGAAGTGATCAAAGTCATCGGGATCCTGGGAGGACTCGAGTGACATGTCTATAAGATTAAATTGAATTTACGTATTTCCAAATGATCTTCCACCGAGTCTTACTTACTATAATTTTTATAACCGTTATTCTCCTGGGGAAGAATCAAGTCGCCGGCGATGGTACCGCTCGATCCGTTCACCGATAGATTCGCCACGGTGGTGCCTCGCTGTGTGGGCGAACAAACGGACGAGGAACGTCCCTGCGCGACGGTCATGCCATTAGAGTTCCTGGTGATGACGTTCCACTGGGATTTACTTACCGAGGTCATGGCATCCAGTCTCTCCTCGACGTCAGCCATGTTACTGATGCCACTGTCGGTGCTGGTAGTCGGACGTTCTAATCTCTCGAAGCCATAATTTTGGATCTCTGCTGTTGTGCGTCTCAGGGACCTTTTGCAGAAGACGGAAGATACATTTTATGGGCAAAAATCTAATAAAGCGATTAGAAGAGAATTAGATTCTCTGACTCACTTGTACACCTCCTCCACGTTCAGGTTGTCATCGGCTGCGTCAATCTCTGTTCTCATTCTCGTCCTAGCCGGGGAGTGTGGCACTTTAGGAGGTGGTGTTCCTGGAGATGCTGGATTACTGGGTCCGGATGATCGTCTTAAATGACTCTGTACCAGGGGCAGCGCAGCTTCCTGAGCAGGAACGAATGAATGATCAGATTATAAATTTCATGAGGTTAGAGGCTGTGTTGCCATTGGGTCTATCTGAATCAGCACCTGGTAATATTTTGGCAGTTCAGTCAGGATCAAGGTAACCTGGGGAGTGTTGAGATTGTACAATGCCATGACGGCGGTTTCAGCGTGTCTTCGTACATCCTGACTCTTGACATCGTTGGTCCAGTCCAATAACCTAGCTAGGGCTGATCCCGCCGAGTTATTCAAAGCGGATGGTTCCGCGGTCTCTGCTATTTGAGTTAGAAAGTTCAGGGTGGCAACTTTAACGCGTGTGTTTGGCGTCTGGGTAGGATCCGTGAGAAAGCGCATGACAGCCGGTAAGAGCAGTTCGCCAGAAAAGTGTTCCCTGAGAAAAACGTATACTTAGAGACAGTGTCAAAACTTATATTACTCATATTAGAAATAATTCATTTGATATTTTATCTACCGTACCTGATGACATCCAAACATTTATGAATCTTTGCTTGTATCGAACCAAGCAGATCAGTCCCAAGCTTGTTCAAGAGCCTTGCGCAGAGTACGTAGAGCCAATCACCAAGATCCTCACTGTGGGTGGCAATCAATTCTATCAAAGTGTCCAGAAAGAGACTGAACGCCTTGGTGTGAGAATCCGTGAACATCTTCGAGAAGATATCCGTGACTTTCCTCAGCTCCATAGCTGAGAGTGTGTTACCATTTGAGAGAAAGTGATGCAGACCAACCAGACCCTCCTTGCGGTCGACCCAGTGCTTGCGTCCACAATTCTCAATGATTTCCTTGATGTCCTGTCAAATCAATCAATCAGAGACACACATTCCACAATTATACATTTTTATGCAAATTTCCAGGTCAACGATATAACAAATAGCATTCGCAAGCATCAACAGGACAAACATTGTGATCTTGGGCACAATTGGTAGACCCGAGGACCTGGGGATAGGTTTATTAACGTGGACCAAAGAATTCAATTGCAGTGTGATAAGACTAAGAGATAAAATACAGTTGAGCCCAAAAGCGAGAGACTTTCGAACTACGACCTTGCCTTCTGCTCCCTACCGACAGATTTGTTTGTCCAGAATGATTTCAGTAGTCTCTCGCTCCAGCACACGAACCGGAAGTTCCCGTAAGATGATCAATGATACTTGAAGTTCAACAAACCTTAGGAATGGATTGATCCCACAGATCACGATACAGTCTCTGCTGTGAGCCACTCCACGAGAAGGACTAACGTGTGTCGGATGTTCAGATGGAAGGACGGATGATCAGAGACACGGAAACAACGCGTTGCACCGCATTAGTCCAAACCAAACAAAGAGGCCGCAACAAAAAACCAAAAGGAAAGAAAACCATACATGCGTTAGCGACACATTTTACATCTTTTGAGATCATTCGCGACGGGACAGGAAGTACAGGAGTCAGAGTCAAATGACCTTTGGGAGTCACCGTGTACAACGTGGATAGGGATTTATAAAGATACATGTGACACACGTGTTACCAGGTACCAGGATGACCAGGTCTTTTGAGTCTCAAAGCCTTTTAACGAACTTGACATCATTTTTGAAAGCCCATGGGTAGCCAAAGACACAGGTGTCTCAAAATAAAAAAAAAAAAAGAAATTGCAAACGCGTTTCACAAGTGTCTTTCACGAAGAACGAATGATTTTCATTATGTGATCATGAATGGTTAAAGTCGTAGGACTACAATGAGATGAACCGATGTCATCCGACCAGATATTGACTAATCGTGTGGGTTTAACATTCTTTAAAGAGGATTTTGCAAAAAAAAAATTGTCTCAATAAACTCACATCGCTTGGTCGACGAATACTGTCCATACTGCGTTCCGAGCATATACTGCTGGTCTCGCTGTCGTCGCTATGATCGCCCTTGCCACGTGGAGTCCTCGTGTAGGGATCCATGTCAAAGGTCAATGCGTCGGCCAGGGCGGATTCAGCCTCGCGCGACTGCTGCAGCATCTTCTGAGCCATCACAGCCGGTCTGGACGAGGACGTCCTGTCCGTGGGTGACATGTGGAGATTCCTGCCTCGTATCTTACTACCGAAGCTGCGATCGACCCCAAATCTTTGGGGACTTGGCTCTCGGCTATTTCCGGTACTCTTGATGCCGTGACCCAGGACTCTCATGGGCCTCGCTACCAGAGATTCACCCTCGCGGTTATACGTAGCGTAACTCAGACGGGATGCGGGTGAGCACGACCTACTACTGGCTGTTCGGACCATATCGAATGAAAGAAAGAGAAACGAATAAGATAGATGTCCAGGGTGATCGATGATCGTTCGATGAATTTTAATTAAATTATACTGACGTTGCGACTGGGATACACCAAGTGCCCTGGACCTCGTCCGCGGTATCCTTCCGGAACTGGTCGCTGCGCAACTGGGATCCGGAGATTTGTTCGACCGTGCTGAAAGGCATAAAAATCAAACACTGATTTCGATTCGATAACGACAATATAAAATGCCTTTTTTCATTCTGCTTGCTCTACCTTGTTTACTTTGATGGCTGCCATGATCATTGTCTGCGTCCGGCAGCATAAATTCAGACGGTAGTATAAGTATATATTATTATTATTCTTTTTCTAAATACTCACGTGTCGCGGCCTTCTGTCTGTTCATGTTGGCATATGCCACCCTGGCTTTTGCCCTCTGTGCAGCCTGCAGCTCGATCGCACTGGTGGATCTGACTCCAGGTGTAATCTGACCTAAAAGCAATTAAAGGAGAATGGCATTAACTGAAGATGAATGACATTGAACTGTCATCGTCCTGAGCGTTCCCTCGCAACGAAAGAGGACAAAATATTGTAGATCAGGTAATAAGAGAATTACAGTGATTGTCAGTGGGTCTCTGAAGTATCGGAATACCGGACTGCCTGTACGAACGAGGCAGAGACGGCGTCCTCCTAAGAGGACCATGAGGTGGCTGACCCTGAGGATGATGCAAGTTTTCGGTGCTACCTTTACATGATGCAATTAAAGGGTGTTTCCAAAGAGCAGCATGAAACGTGAGAGACGAACGTTTGAGATGCCAGGATGCAGCGAATTCAAAATGGAAGGAGCAGCATCCTTTCTTTCCTCTTTTACTTTCTATACTGACCAGTTGCACTGAGCGCCGGTCGCGAAGCGCGCGGACTGATATTCGTTGTCCTCGTCAGGGCGTTCAAGCTGTTCATGCTCCCGCTGTTGCTGAGGGACATCAAGGACCTCTTATACGTGGTGTCCAAACTGTTCAGCAGACTTTCCGCCTGTTCTGGAAAGTGATCCTTGAAGGCCCAGTAGGATCTAGAAGAAGAAAGTAAAGTGTCAGAGAAGAAGGTCAATCGGATCAGAGATTAGACAGAGAATAAAATGAAATAATCGAAAAATCGATACTTACTTCCTGGCATGCGCCCGAGCGTCGGAATCCGAATCGGCGACGCCTTTCTTAATGGCGTCCTGCAGAATGGCAACGTGCTTTTGCAGAACCGACGTCGGCCAGGACTGCAGTATCAGGTGAAGATACTCGCAGGTTGCACGACGTATGTCCTTGCTCTTGCTGTTCATGGTGGACGTGATTATGGGTATGTAGCGACTGCTGTGAGTATTCTGGAGTATGAATCGCACGGCGACGGCGCCGGCTGTCGCGACGACCTTAGCACTGTTTTGTATAAGATTCATCAGGCTCATCAGCACGCCCTCGCCAAAGCTTGCGAATTTATTTTTTAACTGTTGGCTCAGAAACGCCAGGGTTATGCAGGCTTCTCGTACGACCTGAGATCTGAGATCCATGCAAGCCTGTTCGAATGGTCTTTGGGTGCTCTTGAGACACTCCGCGAAGTTGTCGTAGTTCATACCACCAGCTATAATGATACCACGTAGTTTCTTCATCTGTAATCAAAATTATCCAAAATACAGACAGAGCCAACCGGATGCACTAGACTCATTTCTATGAAACTCTGTCCATTGGGAACTCACGCTGTCTGTTCTCTGCTTCCAGTCTTTCTTGTCGTCGCCCACCGTGTCCCTTATCGACTTCATCTGTTCCTCCAGGTCCTTCGCAGAGAACAGCTTCACAGGTGGTACATCCTCGAAGGCCGTCAGGAACGTCTCCTCGTCGACGGCGCCTGCTTGACCTACGGAACGTGCAATACATTCATCTGACGACTTTAAGCCAGTTGCTATCCTGATCGGTTTTAATAAGGAAAGCTATAATATGTGTCTTTACGATCGTGCGATTAATTACCTTGCAAGACTAATTCTAAATAAGCATTCCTAATTCATTATGAGAACGAACCGTGGCTAATGTCTGATTACACGAGTTATTTCTTAAAGAATACGGTGAGGTCATTGCAGAGAATTGCGATTATTATCATGAGTGCTTTTGTTAATACCTGACAGTGATCCCAGAGAGTTCATTCTTTCGATTCTTGAGTTTGGCCTTTGGACCCCTTCACTCTTCCAGGTTACTGTCATGCAAGCGCATTTTATCGTTTAGCATTGAGCGTCAGTCAAAGAGTAATAACTTTGAGTGTTATTTCATTTTGACTGTCGAGTGTTAAGTGCATTATAGTGTACAGTGAGATTCTGCAAATGCAAGTATAAGCGTAACATACTCCTAATCGTACAGTTAATCTGAGAGAAATTTAAAATAAAGCTCATGCGTGAATGCCATGTCTATGAAAATTATTAAGCTCAGATTTGATGAAGTGGCATGCGATCCAAAGTTTGACTAAGCGTAGTCTAATAATATTTTGCAAGTAAAAGTTAAATTGTGCCAGTTTGTTATTGCCAATTAAAAGTATGCATTACAGTGAACTATTCATGCGAGTAGTTAATATGGCAATTTTGATTAGAGATATTTAAAGTTTCTTATATTCAGAGTGCGAAAAAGAATCTTATAGCTTTCATGTACACAAGTAGGATAAATAAAGTATACACTGCTTACGCTTCTCACACTTGTAATGAATATACAAAACTTTAAAACTTTTTCTGAGCGATAGCTAATCTTAAAACATATAAGGTTTAACTTATTTATAGGTTAAACGAATACAGACAAATTTTCACTTAATAAATACCTGGCGTTGAAACAGCTTGCTTCGCAGGACCAAATTGCCCTCTCTTCTGAGGTACACTTGTGGACCTCTTTACTGGAGCAGATTTGATCTAAAGTGACATTTAAAAATGAAATATTACCCTCGATTGTCAAATGTCACATAATCTATTAAATAAGACTAAGCACGGCTCTGATTGATACTTACTGCTCTGTCAGGTTCATCCGTGTCCCTTCCAACTGAAACAGACATAAAAGGGATAAAAATAAATATTGTTAAAGAAAGTAGAAAGCGTATAATAAATAATAAGATCGTATATCAGTCTAGTATAGTCCAGGGTACACCTTTGATTGTCACTATACCTAAATTTGGATATAACCAGGGTGGTTTGTGAACATCACAGTGACAACCACGAGCCCGAGCACCAGGATGCTTCACTATATTATCCCATTGTAATATCCAGGTGCTGCTGGCATCCCAGAGCTTCTTGTCTATACTTGGATACCTCACCAAGCCACGATGAGCACAACAATGGCCACGGGCTAACATCATTGCGGTATCATCTGTTGCACTCTTCATCTTTTATCGATCACAAGAGTCCCACGAGAATATAATTTTCACTACAAAGTCTCATAGCGATGATTCCCTATCAATAGTTTTCAAAAGACAATTACATGCTCCTCGTCCTAAAAAGAATTTAATACCATTGTGATCGAACAATGTGCCACAAGTGAATACAGTGCATGCATTATATGTAAATACATTTCTATAAGGTCATAATTGTTCCAGTACAATAGAAAAGAAAAAAAAGCTAGTGCCAATGCATTAACGCAGTAAGAAAGTGTAAATTCAGTAATTTAAGTGGGAAACCACGAGAATCAGAACGCGAGACGTACTAGTTAGGCAAAGTGAAAGTACAAATGGTCATTAATTCTGAAAAAGAAACAAGATGCCAGAGAAGATAAGAGGCGCTTCAATTAATTGATATATCCGTCAATCGACCGAGATTGGCAGGTATCAATTTATATGAGGTTTCAGTTCTCTTCTTTGCTTCTTCCGCTCTATATACTTTGCCCCGACGTACCATTCCATCTCGTACAAAGAATTTGCATAGACTCTCTTTCCCTTATCTATTCGGCTGATTATCGCGGCTCGAACAAAGAGATTAGAATCTTATCGCATCGCCTATTGTTACGTAGCACGAAGTTGCGCGACCCAGAAAATTTCCTCGCCGACATGGCGTGCACGAAAATAAGAAGAACAACCAGTACAAATGAAAAGCCTCGCGTTAAAAAAAAAAAAGTGCCTATTACTTTCCACCTGTACAATAAAAGCACGAACAAAAGAAGCATTGGAAAACACGTCGAACGAGCAAGACGACTGTACGCGAAAGACGAATTACAAAAATTCCACGATGACCAGGAACAACCTGACATAGACGCGAAAGAGACTCGTCACGTTTTGCCTCATTAATTTACCATTTCGTACGAGGCAGATAGAAGAAGAAAAGAGAGAAAAGAACCTAGCAAGAACTACAGAGAACAAAAAAATCCACTAGAGTAGCTGAATACAAAGTACGTTATGCTAATTGAAGCGTGAAATTAGATTTGAATCTTTAAAATAAACCGGCTCTTGTCACACATTTAAAACCAGGTAACGTAGTACGGCTCGTGCTTCACATTGGAACCCGCATCGTAGAATCGGAACAAAGTTCAAAATCGTCAAGCATAAACGATACAATCTAACGATGCCGGCTAATACCCGATCGGTCCAGCGAGTCACACAACTGTCGCTCCTATCGTCACAACACCTGGACTCGATATATAAAGCAGCTCTAAATAACAAGAAACCCCAGTCGCACACAATGTTCTTCGGATGGGTCCGTGACACAGAAAGAAAAAAAAAAAACACGATCAAGATCACCGGTCATGATCGTTGACACATTTTTACCCGATCCGTCTTCCTTGGGTGAGCGTTAGATTGCACCTTTTAAAACCGCACAGAACCAGAAGCCATACCGTACAGGTATCCGCATGATGCACTTCACAGAGGATATTCCAAGTCACGAGGAGGACGCGCGCGCGAACACCCGCAGTAGAATAATCGTGGAGTAAAATGTTCTCGAGGACTGTTGGCACGTCGAGGTACCGTGTGCGTTTGTCAGCCAGGAACGTGGGGCACCAGGCTTTCTCCCCCTAGCTGCTACTTTACGTTTAGTTTGAGAAGAGCACGAGGCAGTAGGGGGGGGGCCCTCCTTCTGTTGTGTCGAACGCAGCAGCAGCAACATACCAGGGTGGGACCCCCTCTTGCCCTATTGTTATTCCACTGGAAATATTTCTCTCTTTCTCTCTTGGCTCTTGGTTAGCGGATCGATGAGCTATCCCGAACGATCGTGATTAGCACCGGACTGTGAGATACGGTACCTGGGGATTTTTAAAAATGTATTCTCAACGGACATTAACGGAATTTCATCTGTTTTCTCTTACGGTCTAACATACGTCTACCTATTGTTCCAGGGTGCTGAATTAATTAAAGGAGGATTATAAATATTCAAAGTACCTCGTGCTCGTGTCCTGACGTACCGAGGACCGCGAAGCTTGCTTGTTTCGACGCTTAATAATAAATCCACGAAGAGGGGTCTGTCAAAGTGAGTAGGATTAGTATTACGGCGTGTTCAATTTGTCCGTTCCCCATAAAGGAGTCGCGGTAGAACGTTATCGGTGCGACTCGGAGCGCGCAAACAGAAGCGGAGGAAGGATAGAAGAGAAGAAAGAAAGAGCCTTGAAGGATCCAGGCATTCGCAGGTATACAAACACAGCTGTGTCATCCGAAACGAGGAATGCTAAATTCGAAGAGATAAAAAGTTATCCTAAAACTTAATGGCGGGTCATTCGAAAGCCAAGAAATTCAATTCCTCACGCAATTTCATCGTGATTCGTAACTTCTGCTTCGGACCAGGATTCGACGACAATTCATCCCGTGCGACAAGAACGGACGTAGAGTCGTTCGATGGACATTATTGACACGCGAACGTAAACGTGTCTAATTTCAATTGACAAAAGACGCTTGAAATCCGCGACATTAATAATCGGCCGTAGATGCGCGCGCAGCCGACGCTTCGCGCCACAAGATGGAGGATTCGAATTTCGCGGTACTTTATTTTGACCATATTTTACTTATTTTAGCTTCACCTGTTGCCACGCGAAAACGCACGAGTTCGCTTTACAGTTATGATAAACGCTAGAGAACTGGGTTGCAGAATCGATCCCTCGTATCCGCTATAAGCGGCAATCGCCAATTAACCAACGGATACGAACGTCATTGCTCTTATTAATAATAGAGATGACTTTGTTTTTTTTGTTTCATCCACAGGAATCCTCCGATCGAAAATATCCTCGGGAAATCTCATACCGATGAGATCACTGAAGATCCATGGATCTGCATCGATCGATGTTAAAGCCTGCCGACGAGGAATCGCCCACGACTTTCGTCTATGCGTATTTGCGAACGCTGCTGTGAATTCTTATAAAGTCAGAAATTTCGTAATTACCATACACCTTATATAATGCCGTATATATCCAGCGCAACAGAGATCTCTGACACCGTGCGAATACATTACATCCATAAATGCCAGAAGTTACTTGAAAATCCGGCTGAAGCCTCAACCCGTAAGTCATTTATGTATATATATGATAATTTGATGACTTTACGAAAACATCAGATTCGCCTTGGCATTTGGGATATTTAAAATTATATATTAAATGTATAAAAAAAAAGAGTGTCAACAGTCCAGGAAAATTGAAGAATCTTTTCTGAACCTCCAATCAATGGCCGACGCTGATCGCTGATGATGATCCGTCATCTCGAACCGGAAGTTACAGAATGATCGATGTCCAGTCAATCGAGACAATAGAATTGACAGGAATCGATACCCATTAAGATTCGTGGAAGTTTATTATTAACTACTGATTCACGGCTATTTTCAGATCTATCCGTATCACTTGGATCGAAGATCGATGATCTACGTACCTACGTGACTCCTATGTATCCTGCCAAGCCCAACAGTGATCTAAGCGCCATCGACTGCGTACACGACGATACAGGTCGGATCAGAAATGCTACGCCATAGGACGAAAGGAAATAATTAAGAGAAAGTAATGAAAAAAAAAAAAAAAAATTCTTTGATCCCAACGCAGAAACCAATGACAGCCGTACGGGTTGGAGGAGCGTCGAGAAATTCTTGAGAATTTTTCAGAATACAATTAATTCAGAAAATAATAACTACCGGCATCGTATCGTTCGCCATGTACATACATACAGAAGCGCGTGAACCAAGCGGCCTCTGATTCTGCAAAAAAGAGTCGTTGGGTGACATAACGTCTCTTCTTGGAATGACAGATTCTACGTGCAACAGGGCTCGCCAGCCCTGAACTGCTAAATACATGAAGAAGCAGTATATACATATATGTATACATAAAATTAATTTCCGTGCAGAAGCGACTAGTACAACAAGGCCGCATTGTAAATCCGCCTTTAATCGCAAGAACGCGTCGAAGCACCCTTCAAGACTCTACAGAGTGGCCGTTGGTTTTGAATCGCCTGTAGCAACTCCCCAGATGAATTATCATTGCAAGAACAAGATGGCATCACCGGGAGTCACGGTTAGCGATTTTTGGGCATTGCTAACAAGGCAGCCACCCTTGAGCGATTTAAAAGCCAAAAAGAGTCACGGTTTGGTCCTCCAGGTACTACGCGACTCAAAAATTCGACTAAGGACATCGAAGGAGGATGACATTACTGTCGTCAGTCCACTATCGGTATCGGAATCGCAGCGACGAGCTGCGCTGCAGCTATTCAAGGTGCGAATATATATTTGATCAGCAGGTGAGAATAATTACGATGACGCGTGCATATCTGCGATACACTGCAACTTCACTGTGTTACTTTATACGGCAGTTTTTTGCGGTGCGTCACTCGATATTTCTTTGATTCAGGCACGAGACACAATGATCGTGTATTTTAAACGGCTCGACTCGAAGTCAATAGGGACACCGTAGGTAGCTGGATATTCGCTTGCGAGTTATCAGGCTAAAACAACGGTGACGTTTATCGCCATAGACGATAGTGAATGGAGCGTCGACATTGATATGCAAAGCATTCGGTTATCCCTTTATACATACGTAAGAGTAATAGTGGAAATTCGAATAGCGCGTACAGGGCCGTACAGTGTTACAAGGCCGGCCATATTAAGCAAGACGGCATTACTTAGGTATGGATTACGACTCTGGCTATTGAAACAATACACCGTCGATATTGCGTGTGCAGTGACGCTGGACCGTTGGCTAGTGTAGGATTGCGTAATTTTTATCAACGCGAATAGAGTATAGGTCGAGGTGCAAAGACCCAGATGATAATTTTGGTTGACCAAATTTTTATATAAATTATCTTCGCTCTGGGTTCACGAGAAGCTGTCCCTTATTTCGTAGTCTAGAGTCTGCGTGCTGGACGATTCTCTATTTCCAAAAGAATTATTCCTGTCGCGATGCTTGACCCGACGTCGCCAATTGAATATTCAGTAGTTATCTTGGCTAGTGTTCTGCGAAGTACGTGTACGGCCACCGCAGGATAACTAAGGTAGCTGGGAAGGGGGTCGAGTGTCTCTTGGAATAGTCTACTGCATATTTTAAAGTCTCCGTCGGTATTACAGTTTTGGTAAGATGGCGTAGAGATTATTAACTCACCGTCCGATGACATTGCCAAGGGCAGTAGGTCACCAGCAGCCTTCAGTTGATCGAATCTTTCGAAGAGGAGCTGGCGTCTTTAATTAGAATCAATGCGTGAGAGTTTATTGAAGTTGTTTTAATAACGTGCGGAGCTGGTTTAGTCTTGGCTTTACTTACTTTGCATGTGGCACGTTGTGTTTCTTTTGTAAGTCCACCCTTAGTCTGTCGCCGACGTGTCTGTAGATATCCGCCAGGGTGTTTAGGGCTGTTTCGCGTACCTTCTCCGTAGGGTCTGACAGTAATTTGACAATGATTGGAGTAATGCCCGATAGCGCCATCTCGCCGGCGCCATGTCTAATGAGAAACAAGTATAAATGTGTTATTTCATATTTCTACATAAGCATTGGATTTTATTATTTCTATTCACGTTTAAGCATATTTTCTCTATTTTTTTTTAAACTTCTCTACGGTACTTTAATATTGATAGGAATTTTAGGTAAGTGGCTTATGAGATTAATCACAGATTCTTATCGGTAATCCAACGAGTAAGATAAGAAGTTAATGGCTCTTACTCGTTCAATGTTGTCGTAAGGAGTATAAGTGCCTCCTCTCTTAATTTGGCATTCTTGTGCGTAAATGCTGGCTGCAGTCTGTCCAATAGTTGCTGCGGTGTCATACTTCCCTTTTCCATAATTTTCAATAAAACCATAGCAGCCTTTTCCCTAGTAGCATCTTTGCTGTCACCTGAAAGTCAGAATGGATGATTATAAAAATGATATTGAACAAGTATCTGTTGGTACTTATACATTAGTCTCAAGTATCAAAAGTCACTCACCGAGTCTGTCAATAACAGGCTGAATGACCGTAGAAACATAAGGCCTGAAATCATGTTCCATCCTGTCGGCAAGGTATGTGAGGGCATCGAGACCATTTTGTACAACCTGAGAACAAAGATAAATATTAATTACTCAAAGAAAACGTGCAAAGTGACATATGAGGATATTAAATAATCATGACATGGGAACTCAAAGTTATAAATATTCTAGTGACCTGAGCTAAATGCTTCGCAGGCACATTTTAAATCCTTAAGAAACTTTTCACCACTTAGCTCAGCGAACCAACACTCTTCGGTCTCATTTGAAATTATCCTAACGTCTGGAAGTCCAGACAGGTACTGGAAGATGTAAGTGCTCGCAGGCTGGCTGTATAAAGTTACTGGATACTAATTGAAATAAAAAGGAACCAAACTCAAAGATCTAAATAACATAAAGATCCAGTCGAGCCAACGTTTGATCCATCTACTCTTAGAAATCTCAAAGCGTCAGAATTACGTTTATAGAAACGATGCCGTCCAGTTAACCTAATTTATTTCTGCTAGATTAGCGTGTATACCAGGACACGTTAGGACAACGTTTACGCAGCTTAGTCATGACAAAGTTCTGAAAGTCCAGGGTGAATGAACTTCTCTGGCACTTCCGTTGTTCAGATCAATATCAAGGATTGGACTGAGTGTCCGTATTTTCTGGCAAAAGTTAGGCTGACATATGAACACTCACGAGAGGGAACTCTGCCAACAGGTGTTGAAAGTCTCTCGCTAAAGACTCGTCGAAAATTCAAATTGAATGACAACAAGAAAGATAATAATATAAAAAGAAATAAGTATCTACACACGATCATTTCGAAAAGACGAGCAGAATTCGTTAGGATTTCCTGAGGTAGATATAAATGTACCCTGAGAAGAATGACAGCCACAAGAGGAAGTAAAAAGAAACGAAACTCAAGGAGGTCATAACGAAAGCTTGCAGTCAAAAATGGCTGGCAAATATTATGGAGCAGAATGACTGTTTGTTCGACGGACAATGCCAAAGATGGAACCGGTGCGATGAAAATGGTCAGGATGAGTTCGTAGTCCTTGACACCGATGCGTTTGTTCGCTTTATGGATGTGATCATAAAGTCTTACGACTGCGAGCTGTTTTTTTCTTTTGTGACAAAAGACAATATTATGTCCAATCGTGCATTAGGAGTAATTGGATTTCCTTTTTTTCTCTTAATTATCGAATAACGTCATCTTGAAAAATAATACAGAAGGATTGCACGAGGATAATTGTCGTCCTGGCGAGTCCTCGCAACGTTCAATCAGTCATTAGTACAAGAAGCGTGTCTGGCAAAGGACGATCAATTATTTGGAAAGCATCGAGTTTCCCCGTAGAAGCATAACAATCAGTCCATTCTTTGTAAAATGGGCACAATGCCCAGGACGCGTCCACGCGACACTTCTGCAAGATACAAAATGTCTGCATAAAGTAACGAAATCGAGTTAATTAATCGGCAACGGTGTCCAAATTGAACGTAACGCGTGTCCCAATGACTTTCTACGTTCCTGACCTTGCGCCAGGAATCCTCAAGGATCGTGAGAGCAGAGAGGAGGCGTTCGGAGGAAATGTAGGAAACTGGTAGGTGACACGAGAATGATAATAAAAAAAAAAAGACTTCTCTATATATAGAAATGACCGGTCATGCCGACCGACAGTACCTATATAGACTTGGACATATTTCACTGGTCATAAAGATGCTGTGTCTCCGGTACAAATGCGACACAGACACTGCCAGTCGACGTATGACACGTGAGAAACGTAAAAATGGTACCTTCTGTCTTTTAAAGGACTTGTACCAACTTTAAAGATCCCATTGGATACTCGTTGACGCAGTCAGTTAGTTCCTCTTATACTCGATACGTTTTTCTCTTTGCCCGTCTAACTTCGTCTTTCGATTTTTCTCTTCTTCTATTTTTCTTTTTTTGCCCCCCCCTTTACTTTTTATTTCCGCGGGCGTGACTCGTCGCGTGGGTCGCGAACCGCACTTGCCTTCTCCACTTGTGCCTTTTTAATGCCCTGGAGAGAATGTATTCTCGCTTTCGTTCCACATGCAGAGCGTGTATTATGATGTAAGCGCTTTAGAGCGAAATTTAACAAGAGACGATACTATGCACCCTGGCCTGGATACAGGAGTGACAGACTGTCGGTGCAGGTCTGACATTGCATGTCTTGTGCATGTAAGAAACAAAATAATGCAAGTCCCCCATCAAAGAGACGTCTGGGCAGAGCTGAGAGTAGATTGGACTTAAACTGTTGACTGGTCTGACGAAGAGTTGGAACCTGGGATTTTTTAATTGGTTCATTAATTGTAGCAGTTTAAGATGCCTCGAAGAAATGTAATCTCTTTAATGATTCAAAGTATCTACTGTCTTGTGAATACGTTAGCGGCATACCTGTTTCTTGGAGTTCTTGATACGATATCGGAATTGTGGCAAATAATTCGACGTTATTTGCATGAGACTTGCATTTTTCTTTTTGTCTTATTTTTTTTTGTTATACAAATTTATGGGCCCGTATTATGTATTAATGTATTAATAAATATGTTATTGAGAAATATTCAGGGGCGTTGGAAGTAATAGTCCTTCGTTGGTTAATTGTCAGAAAACATGTAACGACTTAACGATGGAGGTAGGTGGAACGAGGTTTTACTTGCTTGCGATTCAATGCAAGAGATCCAGACACGGCGTGGGACACTTTTACGTACATGGCGTGAAAGTTTTTTCCCTTATTTGAAGGCGAGTCGCTTGGAAATTCTCTATGGGAGACATGTGGATCAAAGTACATCTGGATAGGAATGTATCCATTTGGAATATATCGCAGTACATCTGGGTTTCGCCATTGTCAGTATTCAAAGAGGAATGCAGTATCGATTCCAAGAGCCTATAAGTCGATTCATCTAACGACAAGTTATACATTTAAGAAGGAGCATATGCTCTTGCCATCTTGCTTTATGTATGTTCCATTATAAGTGAGGTACGTTGAGGGAGATTGTAAAATGTATGATTAGAGTAGTACAAAATAATGCTTTGTGCTTACTCTGGGATTTCCGTTGCTCAGCCACGGTATGAGGTTGTCAATAAAGAGACCTATGTCTTCGCACTCGATGCTGTTGGTGAAATCTCCAAGGTAGTTTAACAGAAGATTTCCAACGGTCAGTTTCTTCTTGATATCACTGGTAGAGAGGAGCGGCAAAAAGCTGTCCATGTCACGAGGATTCAAAGCCATGGTGATGGCTCCTTTGCTCTGAGAGGCTCAGCGATGTTTCAGAGAGAGCACTCACTCGACAAGGCACATAATTTGTTCTTGTATCACAACACTCACGTAACACACTATGGCTTTTCTGCAATATAAAAAGTAAATATTGCAGGGAATAAAAAAAAATCAAAAACAATTGGATCCAAATGAATAATCACTTCACCATCGAGTAACTAATCTAGCGGAGTAAGCACTACTCAACGAGTGACAATTCTAAACACTGCTAATGGCCCTCCTACAAGCAGACAACCAATTTGACAATAGTTCAAACATTGTATGCTATTTCTGAACGTTCTAGCGTGCTGCAAGTATTACAAACAAAACTTTGGAGCAACGAACCGACAGAATCAGACTGTGAGCACTGCATAAGCTCAAGTAAATCATCACTAAAAAATGAGCAGAAAGCAATCAAAGAAAAGAGGACTTTTCCTGGCATGAACCCAGGGCGCCAAAGAATTCGTTCGCAGGAATCCTGATCAGATATATCCATAGCAGGATGGGAACGAGGTTAAAGGGTCAGGGTTAATCTCAGGGTATCGCGTTGTAAAAAATGAAGCGTTAACCGGCAGCTAAACGTTCATATTCCTCATGGAAAACAGGAGAAAATGCTAGTAAGGAGTTAAGAGGCGCGACTACGGGTGACACAATGTAGGAGGACATTCGTATCCGTCACCAAATTCGGTGAAGTTTTATCCCGTGAATGATAACGTAGTATTACTTACAATTTACACGACACTGAACACGAGGGTGAAGTTGCGATAAACGATTCTCGATAAGCAGCTAACGGCTGACACCGAAGGTTACTGAAAAAAATTCGTACAGTCAACGGAAAATCAGTTCAAACACGGCAAACCCCGTACACACTCCATACTCCGTTCGAGATAGTTCATTGCTGCGGAGCGACAATCCATAAAGAATAGACGGACGTATCCCTAGGTATTTACAATATTATAATTTTCAACAAGTTCAAACCCCTCGAATCACTTCCGATCATTCCAAATAGCAAAGCTATCTCCTGACTTTAATTCCTTACAAATTATCGACAGCGAACTCTACGTTTATCGTTAATAATACTCACTTTTACTGGGTCAGACATCTAGGGAATATAATCTCCATCGATTGGGAGTTTGCAAGAAGTTACGACGAACGAACTCTACCGCACAGAATTGTATTCGACAGTAGAGCCAGTTGAGCTCGATTGCCGAGACAAGTCAGACGGCGCCATTTTGATTTCGTGCCGTCTCCCAGGTTCCTAATTCGGCCGCATTCCCCCCATTGGTTAGTCCCATGGATCTGATGGCGCTAGTGGTGACTGGTAGAGAGATGCACCGAGATGCACAACGCCTACGGTTTTAAACGATATGAAAAACATGGCGCTAAATATTAGCGGCGAATTCGCAAGTAAGACTTTTGTAATCATCGCTTCCGTCGATAATGCGTATCCCGTCGTAGCCGAGTTTAACGGTGATAACGAACGCGTAGATTGACGGGCAGATTCTCCGCCACTAACCGCTGGTTCCCGAAGCAAAACTTTTGGGCCGCTCAACAGATATTGCCTTAAATATTTCTTTTTTCTTTTCAATCTCAAGTTCGATAAGATTTACCATGACAAAAGCCAGCACCTCGTGTCTGTCTGCACTGTAGCGTATTCGATGCCACCAGTAAGTATCTTTAGCAGATATTTTACCGAAAAATGTATGCGGTGTATCGCGCTGAGCATTTTATATAAATGTTAAATGATAAAGTGAATTTATGGTAACGATAATAATCAATAAGGAAAAGACAGATAAGCGCAGGAGACTGCTAGTATTAGTCTCCGTGCATTGCAGGATCAGAATATGTATCTATACCTTATTCTTTAATATCCTTTGATACTTATTTGATATCTGCAGTTTCCATTATTATGAGTCAGAGTTCAGAATGTGTTTCTGTACCTTATTCTTTGATATCTTCAGTTTTCATTATTATAAGT
>JARQSV010000737.1:191390-205451 GCA_030142285.1 Calameuta idolon | reverse complement strand
GTGCACGCGATTTAACACTAAAGGCGAGTTTTCAATTTCAATGATGAATATCCATATCTCTGTCGCGTCGCGCGGGATCAGTGGGCGTTGCGTATTTTGCAGATGAACTTTCACGCCCGCCTATTGGATTATTTCTTGTCTCTGCATGCGACTCCTACAAGCTACAGTTCTATCGTACACACACATGATATGGGCAAACCAGGCCAATAGTATCAGGCATAATAACCATTAAGGATTTTTCATCTGCCCAAGAGTGCAGGCGAGAAAAGGCCAAGTAGTAAGGATCACAAGGTACAAGCAAAGTCTTTACAAAATGGCTAACGCTACGTGGACTCAATAGAGAAAGACACTTTCCCTACTTTCGCGCATAAAGTACCTGTTACATGTTGGGCGTCTATTCGCATATGTATCTGGAAGCACGTGTTAAGCCTCCCGTGACAGGAACAGTTTCCCTCGTAGGAAATCCTTAACCGATCAAAACAACAGTTTGCCAACTGAGGTGGGACACCTTTGAGCCAGAACCGGTTTTATAGGGTTGGCAAAACTCGATCCTGAATCATACCTGCTTTAGGCATGACTTCTGTATTTATATATGTATCGGGATACACATGCCATCGCGTGCAAGTACATGGGAGTCTGTGTGTACTTTTTTTTTTTTTTTACGTGTGCTTAACAAAATATTATGATACTTATCACGGGTGGATCACGTGAATTTGAAATTTGCAATTTAAATTATCAAAATCTTATACAGAGTTGAAATTATTTTTACAAGGTATAATCCAAGAGAATATTGTCACTGGGTATTCGAAGAGGAATTGAAATCAGTGGATAAAAATCCTATGAAAAAAAAAAAAAAAGGATGTATCACTTAGAATTAAACGGATCTTAAATTTCTTAGGTTATGTCTCCATCGATAACGAACTAAGGAAATAAATAGTTACGGATATCGAAGATAGGTGCGCTGCAGGGCTGCTGGATTCTTTATGTGTCAACCGCTTTTGAATTTCTTTTTGGATTCTATCCTTTATCCTGTCGCAGTAATTTTACATTGAAGCTCATGGTTCGTCGTCAATGCGCGACATCCACACCGATACACCCACCGCCTCCAGTTAGACGATAAGACAAATTTTCATGACTTTAGCAATCGCATGGTTCATTGTCTCGATTTTAAATTTCAACGCGTACGCGCGATTAATTCATTATATATCCATTTGAATTTGTTTACCGAAACTTCTATCGTTGATAAATCTATCCACAACTGTCATCCTCCCACGAGGGATCAGCAAAGTCATAAGTATCATTCAGCCTTGGTAGTTTGTCCCATACTCTGTTCTATGTATTTGAACTGTACGCTATTTGTTTTATGTGTACATTACACATATATATATATATATATATATAGACTTGGTCGTCTGGTGGTAGAGAACGTATCTCGTGGCTGGTACTACCATCCTCGGCTTCCATCGTTTGACCGAATCTCCACAGTCGGCGACTCCCACGGAGACCTCAAGCCTGCAGTCATCCAGCCAGACTACACAACGACCGGCGGCGTGTTGTGTCCTGCAGTTTCTGAGTCAGGCGATGCGATTCCGCAGCTCCTGCCGAACGAGACGTTCGCCGAGCCAGTTCAGTTCCCTCCTGACCGTGGAGTGGTTCGGGTTTATCGTCGAGCATAGCGAATAGCTGCGTCGCGACGTTTCTTTTTCGAACATTGGACTAGGATAGTGGAAAGAAATTCGAGTGAGTCTTTTTAAAATTCGTTTTACGTACAATTAGAAATATTTCGACCCGATTTATCAGTGTCTTACGATTAGAGTCGAACGTCGCATTGACATTCCGGCGATTCTGTCGCGCGGACAATAATTCTTGTTGCTCTTTGTCGTCAACTGCTGTCGTGAAATTGTTTGTGGATTATTTATCTAGCTGTTACGTTATTCGTATGCTTTTCTTTCGTTTGAGCAATCCTTTGTGGCAACCGGTTGTTTTGCTTGGGAGAACATTGGGGTTGCCGCTGGTCCTTTTTCTTTTGTTCTTCTGAAATAAGGAAATTGTCTGATAGGTGCTTGACTCTTTTGTTTTTATTCTTGCCTCTGCGTAGCTCGGGTAATGATTCGACGTAAACTTTTGTTGGTTAGGTTCGTTTTCAAGGATCTTTCAGCGTTAACGATCGCATAACCTATTTGACGTATCGTGCGGTTGTTCCTTGATACACAACGGGCCTAGAATCCTTGATTAAATATGGACTTGTCGACTCGGTTCTTTAAGGACAGACTTAATATATTTTCTTTTGATTCTTTCTTGACCCTGTACTCTTATTTTTTACTTGCAAAAGGCGAGTATCGGGATTTAAATAATTCCGTTGCTTGTTTCAACTGTCAGACGCGACTACGAGATCCAAACTAACAGACGCACAAGATACTATTGTTATCGGCAGGGGACCTAGATACCGATTCCGACGCATCGGTAGAATTCTAATTAATATTCATAACCTTAACCCACGTTCCTACTCTAAAGCATTATAATCCCGATCGTGATTCTTTTTCGAAAACGATTTCATTTGACTCGCGTCGTAATCCCACAGTTACAAGGGCACGTCATACGTACAGGTAATCCACAAAGCTGTCTTCCATACGCGATACCTTACCCTTTATCTTTTGTTTCTTCTTCTCTTTCACTTCCCATTATCGTTCGAACGATCTACGCACAGCAGAACCGATTTCACGTATAGCGGAGAAAGTGCCAGTCGACATTTTCTAATTTAACCGCATCCACTTGGAAAAATCATCCCAGTCACGTTTACATGCTCGAGATACCAAAGTCCTTCAGGAGCGTCTCCCTGCGTCTACCTGTATCTTTATTATATGTACAGATCGTTTCATTTCTCAACCATAGTACTACTCTGTACACTCGCTGTTATCTTCGTATCCCAAATAGACTATCAGTCAGTCACTCCGATTGAATTAACAGCGATACTAATTGGCTGGTACCGCCAATCCGCGACCCTGCTGTGAACGTTAACCGAGGGGTACAGGGAGTTTCACCTTGAACGTTATGCAACGCCATGGACACAGCATCCATGTACCATGCGTCTGTACATACACTGGAAGGAATACATCTGCATACATATATGCGTGTACACGTTCACAGGCCACATTGAGATAACAGCACAGTGACTTTGGATATTTCCATTAGCGCATACCTACCTATGTCTCTTCGTACGCAGCACAAATTTCTCCCTCTAATAAAAAGGCGCCATCTTGTTCACGTGACTCGTGGCGTTTCGACTGTTCAATTTTTTCAAATCGCAGATACGTTCTTGTATTCATTCGGCGTAATCTATTCTAATTCGACAGCGAGTCATGCATGCGAATTGGCAGCGAAAGTCACTGCGCGCTTATCACGCGTTCATTTTCCCGCTGAACATTTGAATTTGAACTCTTCGATTACGCGTCGGTTCGAATTCACGAGAATTTTGAATTTCGTACCGTGACGGCTAGTCGCTGTTATTGTTGTTACGCTTGGGTTATTGTTCTTTCGATTACTTTAACGTTCGATTAGGGACAGTCCGAGGAATAAATAAATCATGATTGATACAAATAAATGTACAGTGTGCGAGCGATAACGGCATATCCGTACATCGTCTTTTTGGTTATGTACGATTAAGCACGGAGCGCGCCTACCGAGTGAATTTTCTTCCTGGAAGTTTTGCGATCTGATTTACACTGCGGTCTCATGTTTCTTTTTCTTCTTTTAAACATTTCAGCGTTCCCTGAATACTCTGTTGGGTACAGGGTGTTCCAATTGTAACGTATCACGGAAGTAGGAGTAAGTTCGTTCTTGTATTTTCGAAGGAAGTAAATTTCTGTCCATGCTTTAGTTTTTGTTTGGACAGTCTTCGACGGGACACCCGGTACATGCTCCACGCGTCGTTCACAGGACTGAAACTTGGCGCTCAGAATGGCGCAGGCAAGCACAGAGAAACGTGCGACCTCTTTGCGTCTACGTGGGTGAAATAGGAAGTCAGACATTAAACCCAAAGCTTTACCTTTCAACGCATTAAATGCTTCTCAAATGGGACCTGTGGTTGTTACCTCATTGGGCCTCGTAGCTTTTTATT
This sequence comes from Calameuta idolon, assembly GCA_030142285.1. Taxonomy (NCBI): domain Eukaryota; kingdom Metazoa; phylum Arthropoda; class Insecta; order Hymenoptera; family Cephidae; genus Calameuta; species Calameuta idolon. The sequence continues at coordinate 201,334 of JARQSV010000737.1, read as the reverse complement.
GTTGACTGAGTACAGACAGTGTTAAGTCAAAATTGTTAGTGACGTATGCACTTTGATCTTAATATTTATTGGTAAAGTGTGGACAAGGAAAGGGATGACGTTGGGTATGTTGCAGGGAGTGAGAAATGGAGACTTAGGATGATGATGATGATGAAACTTGAAAGGGATCTAGCCTTCATTCGCAAGGCTGACTGCTCGATGCACTTTAATCTCCTTTCAAATGTATACCGAAACGCCTATTTCATTGTTTTTATCCTTGATACTACAAGGAAATCCATTTATGGAAGACAATAATTGATTATTTATTATTGGTTACTTTATTTGGCAGATGTTGAATCTCTTTAGGGAAAACATGTGTTATTTATCTTTCCATGAGTTACCGTTTATTGGGTACTGTTGGTTTTATTTTATTAGCCTACCATCTTTAAGACGTGTTGCAGGTATATTAATAGAACTACTTGGACTAGGTTACTCATTGTGGAAAGTGATTCTTTCTGGGGGAAATCGTGCACGACTTTCTTTTGAGTAGGAATCACCTTACGGTTGTCTACTGTGTCTATAGTGTAGAGGAGAGAAAATATATACTTATATTATATAAATGTATGCAGAACATTTCTTATTCGAAAGCACAAGGCTGATTTTTAATATAAAAATTACATGAACTCTTTGATCGGTTTGCATTATAAAATTTGTACAGTACTGATTTCATCATTTTCATAAGAATATTTTGATTGTTACAGTCTGCGAACGCCTGTGAGCCAAGAAAATCTTTGATAAGAAAATGAGGAACTCGACGCTGCTTAAATGGGCACAAAATTCTACCAACAATAAGAATCAACCCAGTAAAAATGGAGGTGAGTGAGACACGTGAAAGTTCGTTAAGTCGTTAGTAAATTTAAAAAGTGTCTTTACTGTGACGATGAGTAAAATTAATTTTTGACCTTTGTATTTTCAGGCACAAACAGAAACTGGATCCATCCACCAGACGCATTACAAAAAGGCCATATCGCCTACCTAGTCAAGGTATTGTGTCATTTATATTTCTGCTGCGTTTAAGTGCACCTCAGTAGGTCGCCTACACTGTGCTCATTAAGTCTGAGATACTCACACAGTCTAAAGATCAATCAAAGCGTTCTGATTTGATTGTGTGAATTCAAGAGAGAACAGTGCCTGGCACGCATGAAATTATCAGTAAAGAAAATAAGAAGAAGAAAAAAAAAGAAAGAAAGAAAGAAGGAAGCAAACAAGAAAAGCAACAAGAACGATAAACAAGATTTTCTATATCGTCTGCCGGCACCGTTTCCAGGAAGATTCTTCATCTCAAGAATACAAAAGTTCAAGGCGAAATACCCCAGGAGCCTCTTCTTTTTGCGTTTCACGAGCAACCAGACGTCTGACAGGAATGCAAATGGCATTGGAATCCTTGGCATCGGCTATTCATTATCCACATGACTATTTAATTGTCAGATAGTAACACGTGTAGAATCGTTAGATCATCACACTCAGGAATAGACTTTCCCTTAGATTAATAATCTCTCATGTTAATTGACTAGTCGTTATCAGCAAGCCTCTGCACGATTGTATTCTTGGATTTTGTTTTTCACTGCCTTTTTTTTTTACAGATTGTTACGTATCCTCTGAGTCCTGTGTCTACTTAACAATAGAGGACGGGTGTAGTCCATTGCATAATGTTAAAACGTGGCAGGTTTACCTTTCATTTTCTGCACACTCCTCGATACCACTATTATGTGTTCGGTGGCTGTTGCTGTGCTATTATGTTTATAGGTTGGTACGTGCCTGTATACTTTTTACATGGCAACAGCAACCGACCAAACAGCCAGGAGAATTTAGAGTTGCTATATTTGTATATATGTATGTCTGTCTACCACAGGAAGAGAATGAAATTATTTCAGAGGTTATCGAACCCCAAAAATCAGCAGCGCATTGAAAAGAGATTGAAAGTTTGTGCCTGCGATAGAGAATCTGGCAATTCTGGCCTGAGGGTATTCGCAGTGTAAGAATCTGTCTGACATCATACTGTAGCGTAGTTGAATTTCTCTGAGAGATTTTTTATATATTATTTCTTCGATGGCATCACTTCACAACTATTTTGGTAACAGCTTGACAGCTTCGATGAAACTTTATTTTGTTATCATCTTGGCACAGATTCTATTGATCGAGAGCAAAAATTCATATCAGTGGTGCCACGCAATTTATGTGATTGCGAAACTTTGTATTTTGCTTTTAGCTGAGATTTGCGAAATCTTCGGTTGAGCAATCGTAACGACGCTCAACGGGTGTTTTTGTTTTCATAAAGTCTGCCAGGCGCGTTCTTCCTGATATACTTTGAATAATACGATCCTCTAGATTCTTTTTAATTTCTCTCTTACGTTCTTGGGTAATCCTTTAATTTATTTTTGCGCGCTCTAAGACCGACGCCGTGCGTTGCGACGCCAATGGGCCTTTCTAATTTGCGAATAGCCTTGAATTCCGACCTCAAATCCCTTAGTAGGATATTACAAACTAAAGATACTCCTGGATGTATCCACGCGAAGTATGAAATTGCAAAAATGTATATGAAAGATATAATAATTTTCTGTTATCTTTTTTTTTCGTTCTCGCAGTATCTCGGCAGTACGGAAGTTAATCAGCCTAAAGGAATCGAGGTGGTGAAGGAAGCGATATGCAAGCTGAAGTTCAATCAACAGTTGAGAAAGAGCGACGGTACCAAAATGCCGAAGGTCGAGCTGACGATAAGCATAGACGGCGTCGCCATTCAGGAACCAAAAACTAAAACAACTCCAAAGGTTTGTACCTCCCGTAGCTGATTGATCTTTTGAGAATAAATTTGGCATCTGCTGCATGTAACGACTGTTTGTTGTCACAGCGAATCATGCACCAGTACCCGCTGCACAGAATCTCTTACTGTGCGGACGACAAGGGCGAGAAGAAGTTCTTCAGCTTCGTCGCCAAGGAGGAGGACGCAGAGAATCATACGTGCTTTGTGTTTGTCAGCGACAAACTCGCCGAGGAGATAACGTTAACCATCGGACAGGCGTTTGATCTGGCGTACAGGCGGTTCCTGGAGACATCGGGTAAGGACCTGGAGACGCAGCGACGTTGCATGGTCCTGCAACAGAAGATAAAGCGTCTTGAGCATGAAAACAATGTTTACCGACAGCGTCTCCAAGATATCGCCACCATAAAGGGATCGGTGCGTTTAAAGAGTCTATGAGTTATTTGAGTTCCTGAGAGGATTGGAATTTCTTTATATTTATTTTTAATTATAATTAAAAGGCGGATATTTCGTCATATTTGTCGCAACACAACCTACCGGATATTCTGCACGTTCCTGGAGCCCTGGCGTCTCCCGAGAGCCCGACCGCGTCGCTGAGCGACTCGGTCAGACTTAACGGAAGCGGAAGTAAGTCGTTATCGAGTAGTAACAGCGATAGCAATGGAAATACTTCAAACGGACCACAGCAACCACCGCCCGTACCGCCCAGAAGCTTCGAGAAGAGTTTCGATGATGATTTTATGGGGTGAGCAAGCATAACTCAACAGTGGGTTTTAATGGTTTGCATTACTTTTGAGGTTATGAACTGTCGATCTTTCTTTAGAAGCGAGCCCGCACCAGCTCCGACGGTCGGGACCAAGCTGGAGGGACTCCTGATGGATGAATTCGAGGAGGATTTCAATCCACGAGCTTACGAGAGCGCTGTTAATGGCTTGGCCAATCATCAGTCAAATAACAATCCTCTTTTAAACGGTCAGGCATCTTCTGGGACAAACTTCTTTCCCCAAGCTAACGGAACTATCAACTCTCCACCATTGCGTAAGTGCAGCTGTCTCGGTACAGTACAGTCAGTTCGTAGTGCCTCCTTGAACATGACGTCGATAATGAAATTCTTTTGTGCTACAGTGGCGCCACCACCGAAGGCCAAGGATTCACGTCGTCAAAATGGCGTCAAGGAGGATCTGTTTGGCAGCGTGCCCTTCAACCCAGCACCGCCCAGTACATTAAAGTCTGAGGTAAACGATCCGTTCGAGATGGGTGAATTTGGTGCTACCACAGCCATTTCCGGTCCAAGTCAACAGGAACTGGAGAACGCCATTGGGCTCTTGGATAAGAGGCTGCTTGAGATGAAGGTGAGACGAATCTGCATGATCGAATAAATATAAAAAATCATCTGACAAATCTTTTATCGTCTCTTCAGGATGGATTCAGCAGAGGACTCTCTATCGGCACCGATGACTTTTCACTGGAGAGTTTGGACCCTCTGCGGAATTGAGTCAGCTTCTTGAGCCAAGGGAAAGTGCGCTAGCGAACAAGCTTGGATCAAGAGTAATTGGAGATTGCGTAAAACTCGTGGCACGTTTAAAGTATCTGGCGCCAGGATGCCCGGGTGATAAAGAATTCGTTAAAGATACGGTACGCGAAACCAAAATTAGTCAATTACTAAACCCGACGCCGCAATTATTATTAGGGTGATGTTCGATATTTATGACGCACGTATCACGTAATAATATTCTTCAATTGATTCTACGCGCGCGCTAGAGAATTGCCCTGCTCTGTTCGAGCTCGGACTTTTTATAATCTTTATCCTGGACCTTGTCGTATCCTCTTCTTTACGTCAGTCAAACCTTTTCGAGTCTTACTCGGTGTTTTATCTTTCTCTTTTTTTTTCTTTTCGTTCTTCATCCATCGCGACTCCTACGAACGAGACTTCGTCCCTTCATCGATTTATATGTAATAATTTTAATCCAGTAATCTCATCGCGGTGCCGAATCTCATTTCACGAAAATAAGCGTGTAAGAAATTTAACAGGAAGTCGCCTAATTTTTATGGCTCCTGCTGACTTTTCATCGTCGCGTGAACAAACGCAAGTTTATGTCGCACGAAGGTTAGAAGAGAAAAATGAAATAGCGAGAATAAACTAACAGGAATGGTAGCGCATATTGGGTACTAATGTAAGAGCGCAATTAAGAATATAAAAGAAAAAAATGAATAAGCTTTTCACGTCCTCCATACGAGAGCTTAGGTATAATTAACCTCAAAATCTGATCACCGTGCCTTTCTTATACTACAGATATATATATATGTGCTATTGTAGATATATATATATATATAATAATATGAATATTATATTTACCAAGAGGACAATGAGATACATTCCCGCCTAGAGAGATAATTGAACTAGCTTTTAGCGGATGTTTAATTAATTATGATTAGAAGAAGCAAAAAAGAGAGAGAGAGAGAGAGAGAGAGAGACAGTAGGAGGGAACGAAAAGTATACCTATACATGTGTAGTACGTGATAGGTTGAATTCACAGGACACCGGATCTTTGTTTTTTTTTTCTTTTTTCTTTCCTTTTAAATAACAGTCTTCATTTTAGGCGTCGTTTAAAGGATTGTGTACATATTTAATTCTATATACTATTGTATTTGTTGCTCTATTGTTTAAGTATTGTCATTAAGAAAATATACAACACGATTATTACACCAGCTCTCTTAGTTTCGGTACGTCCTGGAGTAACCAAGAGAAAGACACTTGAATGTTTGGTCGTCATGTTGACGGTGTAGTTTATTAGAAAAAAAAAATCGCATCAGAATGCGCTTGTGAAATTGCTCAACGACTCTGTCGTTCATTCATTTAGGCCAAGAAATTTATAGTGTCAAAATGCCGAAGCCAACTATAAAACTATTTTCAATTCTAGCAGTTCTGTCTGTTGCTAGTGTCAATGCGGTTAAAGATAATGCAGAAACTCCAGGAGCCACTGGATTCCATATCGAATGGAACAATGGTACGGAAGAATCAATGAAGATGGAGAAGTTACCTTACGATGAGCAATCTAAAGAGGTCCAGGAAGATTTATGGTGTGAGAACGAGAGACTGGAGATAGCCGATGAGATAGATTATCTGAGTGCTTATATGAAGGAAGTGGCTGATAATCTTGCCATGGACGTGGGTTAAAAGTGTTTCATCACCTGTTAATGAGAAACGTATCTGATCGGTGTGATCAGGATGTTTTCAATGTGCAGGGTGTCATGATCGCAGTAGAGGAAACAAGATGTCAAGACGAAGAAGATGTAGTTACTTGGAATAATGAAAAAATACCATGTAATTATTCAGACAATATCTTTTCCTACCTGGAATCGACTTCCTCGCCACGGTATCAGGTATAACGAGTTTACCAGGATCTTTGGAAGTAAACAGATTCGTAGAAGGAAGCAATTTTATTGATTCGGAATAAAGTTGTGCGTCTTCGATTTATGGAGGCTGTGACTCTTTTCTTTGCACTGCATTTGCATCCACGATATTTTTATACTGGAACTTGTCACGCCGTAGGTAATTTTTATTCATCTCTCTTTTATAGTATTTGAATGTATACTCGTGAACATAGGCCTGTGTCAATAACCGGCGGCAGCCATTCAAACGTAAACGGTCTGTTTATAAAATAAAATCGACAATTCGATATATCGAAGTTCGAGATCTCGCAAGTCAATTGGTTTCGATAATTGTAAATGGTCGTCTAATAACAGATGATTGGAGTGATTCGTGCGCGACACGGCGGAAGAGTATTTTTATCTGTCAAAAGTATAGTATTAAGAGGAAATAAAGACTTTTAAGGTATTGACGAGATTCCAGGAGTTTCGAGGGATAGAGGAGAACGATTGAAAGTAAATGAATAATAATATACGTGGTAACTTGAGAGGGGTATAACGGAGAAAGTGACTGAAGTAAAGAATAAAGAAGAGAAAAGGGAAGACGAAGAAGCGTAAGTCAAAGGCATCAGAAAGTAAATTAAGGCGATCGAAATTGAAAAGGTTCGAGTCCTGAGTGGACAGTATCGGGTCCCAAGAGGGTCGAAGGGTACAAAGTTCCTGGGATAGAGAGGAAGAGACAGAGCGGGAAAGAGAAGGATAGTTACGACCTGTGGGAGAGTGAGAAAGAGAGAGAGCGAGAGAGACAGAGAAAGCGAATGAGCAACTGAGCAAGCAAGACAGATAGGGACCAGGAGCTTCGTTGTTGGTACGTTTCTTCGGTAGTGATTCTACAGACATCAAGGAGTGACAGAGACTTCGTAACAACGTAACAGTGCTCGCTTAATCTCACGTTCCTGTTATTATGTGATCAAGCCTGGAATTTATCTACAGCAAGGGACATAAGGAAACGCGAGGGAAATGTGGAATACAGAGATTTATTGCCTTGTCGGATTGGCTCTTCTAGTTCCTGCTTATGGAGCTGCTACAGGTATTAATATGCTTATATCATTGATCGGCGTTCAATAATCTGCGTTCTATAATTATTCCCGGAAATTTAATTAATAAATTAGTTTTACCTCACTGTCATACTTTGGCAGCTATCGATCAAATTGTAATTGTCATATTTGATCGGTGCATTGTTTTTCTCTGGCTGAGAATTTCTTTGTTTTAAGTACATTCGGGGATTATATTATTTCTCTCAATTATTAGAAGAACTCGTTACGCAGAGTCCCCTGATACATAATCATCTCCTTCCGTTCATTTCAGTCTCTTGAGGGTTTCCCGATAGAGAATAAATGTACCCAGTGTGCATGGTCACGATATAATAGGTATATTCAGTTGGGAGCATGGCGAAAGATGCCTCTGGAAAGAGGATGAGGAATGATAAGAGGAAGCAAAAAAAAGAGTACGAAAAAAAAGGATGATTAATCAAAGTCATTACCGGCTATAACTAGTTAATGAGGGAATACCCAGAGTCAGGTTTATTGAATAAATGTTTCCTTACTATTAGCATCGATAGATTTGGTTTTTGAATAATCCGAATGGATATTTATGGGTGATTACTTATAAGAGATTGATTGCAGTTTGCTTTTGGATCATATACCATTCGGATAAAGACATTTTTGTACAATTGATATGACTATGGCGCCTATTACTATTTGTTCTTTATGGTCTTAAAAAACCAGGGGTCATTTTATTATATAACAATTGACCAGCTGTAATCTTTCCTTCGTTAGATATTAGTTTATTTGTTATTTTTATTCTTGCTCTTAGAACAGCAACGTTCATGCAACGAAACAAAGGACCCTTATACCAGAAGCATTGAGCATTATCTGCCAGGTTGTGATTAATGCCTTTTTCTTTGTAGATAAAATACTTCTTTCTTCGTGTATGAACGATAAGCTTTAGATTTTCTTATTGATACACCCAAATCTCTATTTATACCTGGTGACAATATCTAATACATAAGTCCTGTTTACAAAGTCACTTCCAAATAACATACACGGCAACTACATGTCGATTAGATAAGCTTCTCGCTCTATCAGTTGTAATAGCTTTCGGATAAGAGCAAGTTAAAAAAATAATACTACATAATTGCTAATAGATATCCAAGCAGGAAATGTCACTAGAATATATTGTTACTCATATATTTTTTCCACCATTCATCCTGCCGTACCATATCCATAAATCCCATTAGTGTGTAGAATTATCAGTCTTATTGAATTACTACGATACCCTCCACTTAAGTTAAAAAGTAATTCCCTAACTTGCTTGGGCATCACCATGACGCAGTTGATCCCTGCGGTCCTCTTGATAAAACAAATTTGGCTCAATTAACTGATTCAGCCAATTGTGCCTGGCATTGTAAATATTACTGGTTGTAGAATAGAGAGAAACTTGAAGCGCGTGCTGCTTGGCATGACCGTATAGAAAAATGAATGATAGAATAACGTTTGATCTTTTGCAGAGAACAACGTGAGGTCACCTAAGAGCTGCAACGTGACAATATTAAAAGGACAATGCGGTGTAAACGAACGATGCATTCAGAAGGACGGTAAGGAGCTGTGCGATTGCATCAAAGGATACGAGAGGCTCAATGAAAATTGTGTGCCAAAGCCTCCTCCGGAAGTGTTACCAACGGACACGACAACCGTAAAAGATAATCCACAGCCTGCGTCCGGCGGTACGTTATCCAGTAGGATAAAAATACTACAAAGATAAAACAAAGAAAGACATTGTAATGTCTTTTAAATAAAAGTTCAGTAGCGATTTCTAGTCTCTATTTTCATGTACTCTATTTATAGGCAGTTCCGTTGCGGCAGGTCTGTTGATACCGACGTTCCTGATAGTCCTGGGCGTCCTTATCTTCTTCGGTGCTAGACGATACAAGTGGGTTCAGCGATTTCGGGAGTACAGACAGAATCGTTACGGTAACGTCCTGGTGACCCGCGACGACGACGACGACGACCCTCCGATCGCGTAAAACGATTTGGAGTGCCCACGACGACCACGACTATGACGACCTAGTGATAACAATACACTCCTTCCCAAATATTAACAATGAGGATGATCAGACTGGTTGTTAGATGTGATGAGGTCATCCTCTACCTTATGACTGTGTCCTGTGAACGCGACCTCGTTCTCCGGTCGACGGCGAGGTTGGTACACAGCGACTGGTTCAAGTGATACAGATGGTGTTCTGTATAGATGGTGAGTAATGAAGAAGCCAAATGTAAAGAAGAGTTCCTGGTTGATACGAACCTCGACGTAGATCATCGCCGGGGAAAATCTACGTGGGGAAGTCGATCCCAGGGACGCTTAAAAAAAATTGCTGTATACTTATAAGCAAAGAGAATGAACAAACCTAATGATAATGACAAACTACATTTTTTATTAGTCTTATTAAAATTGCGCCAAGGGGACAACAGAGAGAGAGAGAGAGAGAGAGAGAGAGAGACATAGAAAGATGAAAATTGAAAAAGACAGAGAGCATAATTTTTTACATCGATATTAAATAAGCGAATCGGTTAACTTTTTAATAATGGAAAAAATTGTCTGCGCATGCGCGTACGCCAAGAACAACAGTACGTCGAACAAAGAAAATAGTTTGCGATGGTCATGGCGATTATTATAATCCCGTGACGTTATATGTACCAAAAACATAATTAATCCCTTT